>SZWC01001952.1:159027-169702 GCA_023375785.1 Penium margaritaceum | reverse complement strand
CACTCGGCAGTAAGGGACTCAATCTGCTGCAGGATCTCCATGATGTCGTCGCCTTCGTTGGCTCGGAGGGTGACGAGCCTCTTGAAGACGAAGAGCTGGTTAGCAAGGTTGGTGGACTGGTAGATGGTGCAGAGTTTCTTCCAGGCCTCCGCAGCCTCCGTGCATCCTTGAATCAGTGCGCGTTGCGGCGGAGCAAGCGCTAACACCAACAATGCAAGCGCCTTCTTGTTGCGCTTCTTGAACTGGTCCACATCCTCCGGCGTCGCGGTATCCGGAGGCGCGGTCTCTTCACCGTTGACCAGCTCAAGCAGACCCTTGTAATCGAGGTAGACCTCAAACTGCCACCTCCACAAAGGGAAGCCGTTTCCATCAAACTTGGAGACGGCGCCGATGCTCTCTTGCTTGGTCGTTGCCATGGTGCGCGGCGGTAGCGTGAAGCTTGAAGAGCTAGGGTCCGTCTAGGCACGTGGGCCCATAACCCTTTGTTGGATTTAGTGGGTGTGGAGGCACCCTCAAGGATGCCTAGCTCTTGCTGAAACACGCTGCCAGTATTTGGGCAGCCAATGGACACCAATGGTGAAGAGTGTGAAGCACAAGGATCACAGGTTTGGGTGGGCAGAACACGTTGCATTCAGTAGATCTGAATCGAAACACGTTTTTGTTAGTTTGCATGGTGATTTTACATCAGATTCTTATAGCCTGTGATCTTAGCTTTCCAACGCATCCAAGCACGCCCGAATTGGAGCAGTAGAGCCCCTGCTACGGCCGTCGAAGTAACCCTTGGTGGAGCCGAGCCACCCACCATGCCCACGAACGGGAGTGACGGGAGGCGCTTCGACGGTGGCCTGTCGAAGCGCCCTTCCTGTCATTCCAACGTGGGGAGGGGCTTGCCTTGGTCCAGGGGACCATCCACATTCATTCCTTCATGGCCCATGTGCCTTTGGAGACCGTTGGAGACGAACTAGGATCACTGGCGGTGGATTATCCCGCCACCTATGGCGGGTTCCAGATTCCACACGCCAAACACCCGATTTTCGGGCTACGCTAACTTTCTGAATACTCATTCAAATTGAGCAATTCAAAGCTCGATCCTGCATGGAAAAATCCAAGGAATCCAAATCTAAATTCAGTTCAGGTGTTCGACCTCTCCTCAGTGGTCGAACCAGGGAGTACGATCAACGGTCACTCATGGCAAGGGGCACACCATGTCAACATCGCACCCCGGAGGAACACAATGGACATCTTAAAAAAGTCCTTGAAGTTTTACAAAGAGAGAATTTTTTTAGAAAACTCTTGAAATGTGACTTTGGTTGTCGTTCGATTGAGTTTTTGGGTCCCATCATCAACGGCGAACGGATCACCATAGATAAAAAAAGGTGGTAGCAGTTACTGATTGGCGGACACAGACCAACATTCGATAAATTCAGGTTATCATCGGATTCTACAATTACTACCGGTGATTTGTACAGGACTACACCCGGGTGTCAGCGAATCTTTCCGACCTCACTCAAAAAGAAAATGAGTGGTGGTTGCGAGACTGCAAACAAGAAGCGTTCACCGCTGTGCAAAACGCTCTGACCTCGATGCCAGCCCCACGATTAAGCGATCCAATAGTCGACTATGTCATGGCCATGGATGCATCACACCAAGCCATTGGCGTGGTCCTTCTACAATACCATGGCAACGGCAAACAACTGGTCGCCTACATGTCTCAAAAAATACACGGTCCGGATCTCAACTACGCAAGACAGGAGAAGGAGATGCTGGTTGCCGTGCACGCGTTGAAGACATAGCAATGCTACATGGAGTGTCACTAATGCTTCGTGCGTACCAAAAACCACGCATTAAAGTACTTGAAGACACAGCCAAACCTCAGTCAACGTCAAACTCGATGGATGGAGTTCCTTGAATCTGGGTTTGACTTTGATATTGAGTACCGAGCACGGAAAGATCAATCCGGCAGAGGCGCTCATCTGCCGACCAGATTTTATGGCTCACATGGCAACGCTACAGCTATAGGGAGACCCATACCTCGAGCGACTCTTAGCACGAGGCCATGGTCAGCACGACGGATATGACAAAGGAGAATTATTGTACGTAGCACACTATTGGCTACGACGTTTCACTCGCCAGGTGGTAGTCTCCCCAAATGACAAAACCCGTCGTATGCTACTCAGAGAGTGCCACAAACCAGGTGGACACTTTGGAGAGGACACGCCGCTGAAGAAGCTGGAAAAATACTACTGGTGGGATAAGATGCAATCCAACGTGGCCAGTTTCTGCGACACCTGCAACACATGTCAGTAACAAAAGTTATGTCGCACAAGTTNAAGCACGCTATTGGCTACGACGTTTCACTCGCCAGGTGGTAGTCTCCCCAAACGACAAAATTCGTCGTATGCTACTCAGAGAGTGCCACAAACCAGGTGGACACTTTGGAGAGGACACGCCGCTGAAGAAGCTGGAAAAATACTACTGGTGGGATAAGATGCAATCCAACGTGGCCAGTTTCTGCGACACCTGCAACACATGTCAGTAACAAAAGTTATGTCGCACAAGTTCATCCGGACTTCTGCAACCGCTCCCTATTTCAAAGGAACCATGTGCAGACATCTCCATGGATTTTGTCACAGGACTACCGGTCAAACACAAGGGATATGACGTAATCCTCGCGGTCATTGACAGGTTTTCCAAAATTTCCCACTATATCCCCACAATAACCACCTTCACCAACAAGAGAACAGCGCGGTTGTTTCTAAAAAAACATTGTGCTGCTACACGACGTACAGAGAACCATCGCAAGCGACAGAGACGGTTGATTTGCCAGCCATTTTGGTGCAAACTGATGAATCCCTATGGTAACAGGTTTCAATGCGCTTCATCTTCAAACTGATGGACAAACCGAGCGGACCAATTTGACACTCAAAAAACTTCTCCGAAAACTATGCAAACCCCACAGAACGGATTGGGCACAAAAACTACCTACTACCAAAATCGCATATCATTTGGCAATTTCCACCACAACGGGTTCAATCCGTTTGAATTGGTGTTTCACCACCATCTGGGAGGAAACACGGCAAACCCTCACAAAAACACAAGCAGTGATGAAACAAGCAGTGGAACAACATCGCAACGATGACGTATTCACCGTTGGTGATCGAGTCCTCCTCAGCTCAGCAAACATCGAATTCCACGAAGCCAACTGTTTGAAGCTCAAACCTAGATGGTTGGGACCTTTTGAGATCAAGCGCATGCAAATCCCTGTGGTTGCGCGACTCCACCTTCATCCGGTATTCCATGTGAGAAAACTCAAGCACTAGCAAGACCTCGGAGAGAACTTCCCTAGCAGGGATGTCCCTCCTCCGCCTCCTCTTCAAGTGGACGAAGACACGGAGTACGTTATTGAGGATGTCCTTGGCCACCAATGATGCGGCAAAACGATAGAATATCTCATCAAGTGGCACGGCTCTACACCGCGCATGACAGCTAGGAACCCTCCCACAACCTCCAAGACGTTGATCATCTCATCGACGCCTACTACCGCTATCACCTGGCCACATCTGTACACGCGCCGAGAAGTCACGGCGTAAAAGGGGGGGGGTTGTTACAAACCAGGCGTACATGACTTCCTAATCTTTTTGAGTGGGCATTTTTGTTATTACAGAAACAGCACATCGCATCGTGAGAACCGCAATATTCACTCCGAAGGTCGAGGGTAAACTGGCCAACTGCCCCGCCCTCATTGGATATTCCCGAAACCTTCCAACAGCTTTGACCACCCTTGCAAGCCAAAAAAGCAAAGTATGACCACCTTTGGATCAACTTCTTGACGCACCGAGATGAATCTGGATTTATAAAGATGCATCTCGCATCGTCAACGTTGATTCTCCAAGACCTACAAATTCTTGGTGGACCGTCTTGAATCCAACCACTCACAACATGACTCTGCACGGGTCGCCCGACAATTGACCCAACCACCCCCGACTTAGCCTCATTTTTAACTCGACACTTGCATATACATGTTTGAACATTTTAACACTTTTCATCAAAGTACACTTACCACTAACTATAAAATGCTCAAGTGTCGCAAGTTTTGAATCGTGTTCTGCCTCGTAACTTCTACCTTTTCACCATCTACACTCTGTTTGGCATAACATTTTTGAAGGACAATCATTCAATGAAATCAGATAGGTGAAGTTGATGTTGCACGAAAGACTTGGAATTCGTACCTCATATCCCAAGTACGTGCATGCCACACACTTTTAGGTTGTCCTCTTCTTTTTCCTCTTTAGCCTCTGCCTCTGCATACGTATCCTCCTTGTCCTCTTCTTCTGCCTCGTCTTTTGCATCATCTTGCAGTCTCCTATACTCATTTATAAACCTTGAACCTTCAACGTCATTATCCTCGTGTGTTTTTTGCCCCTGCTCTGGCTCCGCTGCATATCCGAGCGAGTCCTCACTGCCACTTTTAGAGATGTTATCGTCGAAGTCATGTGGTGCTACCTCACCAACCTTGTCATCTGTGGAGGAACCCCTTGTCTCAGCTTTAGGGTCGTAGTCATCTGGGCCAAAGTTGTCGGTTGCTGCCCCTCTGGTACTGCACCACTGCTTCCTATGCCATGTGCTACTGTTGGTCTCTCTAGCTCTGCACGTGCTACTACTGTAGGGTCAACTCTAAGCGCTGATGCTTCCTCATGTGGACGCGATGTTGTAGGGTTGGGAAAACTCTTCTTTGTGTGGCCCTTGCGTCCATACCTGGGACAAATATAGTTGCGCTTGCGGAGTGGTTCACGCTCCAAGCAGACAATCCTATGCCTTCCCTGGCCTTGCCGTGACCCTGGTTACCCCCAGCAGGGCGGGGCAACGTGGATACCCTTTGCTTCAATGGATGGCATGGGATTGTAGTACGTACTGCTCCAGTACCTCAGTGTCTAGCCGACGTCCACACGTACGATTGGGTCTTCGTCCATCTCCATCATCACTACACATGCCTGATGACAAGGCTTGTCGTACTCGCGCTAGTGACCACACTCACAAGTCATCGGTCAGAGGTCCACTTTCCGGCGGACGTTTGTTGGACCTTGAACCGTTATAGTTTGTGGCCCCTCCATAATCATGTCATAGACAAAGGACACCACGGAACTGTGCAAGAGCCTTTATGCGGGAGCTGGGGCTCCTAGGTCCACAATATATATGGCGAGGGCTCGGTCTGCTCAGGGGAACAAGGCTCCATCCAAAGTAGTTGCACATTGTCCATTGCGTCTTCATCCCAGTGCCTTTCCCATTCTTCATACTCCTGATCCCGATACAGTCAGAAGAAGAGCTCATCTTTGGCACCTGAGTCCAAGTTCACAATGTAGGATGCTGGAGGTGGGAGCTTGACTAGAGCCAGCACTACAGGAACACCATGAAGAGGACCTTGAGGGAGAGCTGGCTGTGGTGGTGGTGTTGCGCCCCCAGGTGTGGGGTTCCCATGAACAGCAGGATTGCCTGGTGACGGATCCGCCTGCTGATGCTGCATAAATGGACCCACAACATCGGAGCGGTTAGAATTCTGGCTGTGGTGAGTGTGCTCAGCCGGCCAACCATGGACATGGGCATGAGTGCCGTTGCTACGCCTAGTATGGCGTGTAGCGGGTGGTGTAGTGGGGGGAGCAGCAGATGGTGCAGTGGGCAGTGCAGCGGGTGGTGTAGCTGGTGGTGGAGGAGGTGGTGCAACGACTGTTGTAGCGGATGGTGCAGCAGGTGGTGCAGCGGGTGGTGCAAGCGGCAGTGCAGGTGATCAAGCAACGGGTGGTGCGACCAGTGGTGCCACGTGCTCGACACTGGGTTCTAACCAAGCAGACATGGGTCTTGACGGACGACCAAGGTTGCGCCACCTTGGGTCGGAAGGTGCAGACATAGAGGTGGCGCCAGTGGCGTGCATGGCCAAATTGTGGGGAGGTAGCATGCGTGGCATGCGCTGTTGAGAAACTACGGGCAAGCCATCCTATCCGCCGGTGATTGCCTGACAATGTGTATGTAGGGTTGGATGAGGTGAGAGTGCGACAGTCCTTGGACAAAGTGCCTTGGTACATGAGATGGGTGGTCGAGTGGGCAGCCTAGGCGCCTTCTTATGCACCCGTCGGATGGAGGCACAACCATCCACCCTCCAGGCACTAATATAGGTTTGGGGTGCCATAGCACCAGCAATCAGTATCTAGGTGTTTTTGTCTTGAAGTATACGTTTCTCGTACGCTGCATGTTGACTTGCTTCACTTGATTACCAGAGTCAAGGCCATGTTGATGCTCCATTGCGAACACCCGATGTCCCCGCATGGTTGCTGGTGTGCACCGGAGACTCCAAAACTTACTGAAGGCTAGAGAAAGGGCAACTGTCCCCACCCACTGTCCACAATCTCTCGCCTGCACATGAGACCATGGAACGAAGTCGAGACCTTTGCATGTCCTGTCTACGACGATTGTCTATTAGGCCTTAGCATGTCATGAGCCCATACCCTACTGCACTCGAAATTTGGTTACATACATCTCCTAAGAGACCTTACTCTTGGGGACTCGGCAAATAAAACAGGGTTCACAAAACAAGTAATCCCATGAAAAACATGGACAGTCGTTCACGTCCACATCGATAAGGTGGAATCCCGCACAGACCATGCTCGCGCGTCAGCCTTGTCAGTCTGAGGCGGCTGGCCGCGTAAGGCCGGCCACATCAGACCGATGCAGCCTTCAAACACCGCACATCAACGGTGTTCGAGATGGGTAGTTGTTGAATGTAAGGATGTAGGTTTTCCTTCCAAAGAAGATTAAAACTCCACCCAGATAATTCCTTTGAAAAAAGAGAGCTAAAAAATCAAGACGCATTAAACTGTGGATTTGAAGAAGAAAAGAAGAAAAAAAGAAAGGAAGAAGAAGAAAAACTCAAGCACATTAGGGTACATCCTTCTTCATAAGTAGTTTATAGCCAATCCCCTTTCAGTTCACATGTGCAAGCTAGAACATATCAGACTGCAACCACGCTCTTCGTACACATGCAGGTTTGGCAGATAGCCTAGAATCCGTGCATGCAATGCATGTTTGTTTTGTCGTCATGTACCCGGGTGTAACCACATCAGTATGGCATAGGAGAAGCATCGTAGAACTGGCATGAACTGAATTGTCTTCAAACAAATCTACACACCCTATTCTTCGAGGGTCGTGAAGATCGCCAAACCAGCTCCTTTTGTAAGGAAATCTATTGACTGAAAGTCTTGTTTATGCACACGCGGTGCATGCTTCTACAGCCTTAAAAAAACCAAAGTTAAAAGGTGTGTTCTCTTGAAAAAGACCAACGACAAGCCCGCGATGCAACACATATAGTGCACGTACCGGTAGTTGTTGATAAGTGAAAGCAGCATGGAAGAATGGTGACTTTCCTTTGGAACTAGGGACAGATGGTTGCATTTTATCCAAACCACAAGCGTATGGTTGCTTTTTGTCCAAACTATGGGTGGATGAGAGTCACACTTTGCATGTTATGGGTACACGGGCTATTTCACCCTAAAAGTAAAGTGACCACTTTTGTCGAGGAGTTGAATCTAGGAGATAAAATGATGATTTTGTGTTTTCTATATAAGAAACACGTTGCCAGTTTATGGATTCCCTCACCATTGACTTCATGAAAAAAACCAGTTCCTTTTTTCTCTGTTGGTGGTTGGTGGCCGGCAGCCCCTCCACCGCCAAGGGTGGAGGGAGTTGTGCGGAAGCTCACATAGCTTCTGTACAGCTCTTGCAGCTGACTTGACTCTAGTTACAGCTACAACCAGAGCCCCGTCATCGTGGTTGCTAAAGTAGAGCTACAAGGGGTTGTTGTCACAGTTGTTATCACGGTTGCCGCGGGGTTGTTGCTATTGTAGGACTACTACTGCTGCTACTTCTTTGTGCTATTGCTGCAAGATCCTGCTACTACCATTGGTGTCGTTGCTGATACTACTGCCGCTGCTGCTACCGCTACTGCTGCAATTGCTGCTACCGCTGCTTCTTTGGCTGTTTGCTTTGTGTTGTTGTAGCTGCTGCTATGCTCTACTACTACTACTACTACTACTACTACTACTACTACTACTACTACTACTACTACTACTACTACTACTACTACTACTACTACTACTACTACTACTACTACTACTACTACTACTGCGCGGTGCTCCTACTACTGCTGTATTGTCGCGCTACTACTCTACTACGCTGCTTCTGCTCTCTTGCGCGGATGCAGATGGCAGTGCTGGCTACACTTCGATGCCACGTGGCAGCAGGTGAGAGCGTGTAGTAGAAATCATTAAATTTCTTCATATTGTTTTGTCTCTTGTTATCTCACTTGGCCTGTCTGGCCGCGCTACTTTCTCAGTTGCTGACTTAGCTGCACCTGGCAGGAGGGAAAAGGATGCTAAGATGAGCAGCATGTCATTGCTTAAAGGAAAGAAGGAGAGTCAAGGAGGGAAGAGGGACAGTGGGGACAGTTCCCTGCTATGTGGCAGTGCTGTTGCCATGTGTTTTGGCTCCGCTGATGCCATCGTGTCGCTTTGCATTGGCCACTTGTGTACGCTACCACTGCCATTGGGTTAGTACCGCAATGAAAACTTCGGCAGCATTTCCCCTTAGCGGGGACATTTTGTAGCCGCCACCAAGAGAGGCTAACTATGGCTGAAAAAAACGGCAAACATTCCCTTGCACTGGCGCACATGGGGGTCTGCCAACGTTGACTGACACCTGTACGACGTTGTTGCTGCTAAGTGGACTGCATCTGCTACGCTATGGCTCTGATACCAAGCTTGAAATATTGCCGCACTAGTCTGGGTAAGACTGTTGTATGCCACCTCACACACTTGGACTGAGGTTTGTGGCCTGCTGCATCCAGACTTGGTGCCTGAGAACTGTTGGCTGCTCAGGTCTGAGAGGAAAAGCTCTCACACAATCGTTAGGGCTAGAACCATTGCTGGATGTGAATAATGACTGAGTTGACATCAAGAATGAGATTTGGAGAGAGACCCCTCCCACGCTAACCTAGGCCCTCTCCTCTGTGAGGCTTGATACTATGTCTACCAAACAATCAGGAGAATATACTAGTTTTTGGCCTGAAGGGATTTCTTGGTGAGCCCTGTCCGAGGACGGATAGCCCTAAACTGAAGCGTTGCTCTTCTTTCCTGGAAATTGGACCACACCAAAACATGCATGCAAGAAATGTAACGGTGCAGTCAGAATCAGCTATTAAATTCACAAAGCAAGGTTATGGCTGTCTCAACCTTGGCAAACTATACTCTACTCAGAGCACCCACCTATGACTGTCGGTGACATGAGTGACGGTAGCTGCTGCCGATGGAGCTGGACGCGCACTGCTACCAAGTGGGAGAATTTACATGAGGAGAAAGAATCCAAGTCTCTCACAATGATGTGATTCCTCTTCCATCGCTCAGCGCCAGCTGTCTTCAATGTTCGCCGGGTCAGACGCCTGTACAAGCATGTACACTAGTTGAAATGTCACAATAAAGATCAGTGAGACAGTGCACACGGAGATCACAACACTTTACACCATGTTTTCATCAAGATACATGACGATTGAACCTTCATGGTATGGGCAACAGATGTTGTTCATCGCTGCCATAAACATTGCAGGGGCATCTGTGAGTCCAAACGGCATGACCATGATCTCGAAGTGCCCATATCTCGTACAAAATGCTATCACATCGTCATTCTTATCAGGAATGCGGATCTGATGACTGCAACTGCGGAGGTCGATTTTGCTGAAGTCCGGAGCACATTGGAGTTGGTGAAAAGGTTCATGTGCATGTGGAAGGGGTTAGAGGTTCTTCATGGTGATTTTGTCCCATGCTTGGTAGTCCACGTAAATCCACATCTCTCCAGGTTTCTATTTCACAAAAAGTAAAAGTGTCACGTAGCATGACGTGGAGGGTCTAATTGACCCCTATTCAAGCATCTCGTCGAGCTACTTTCTGAGTTTGGTTAGCTCGTGATCGCTCCTGTGATAGGTCTCCATCACCGTCTGTCTGCTGTTCCGCTTGAGGTCTATCCAATGGTTGATGCTCCATATTGGAGGTAGCTCCGTGTAGTTTGTCAGGAAAACCCCCTTCAAACTCCTCGATGAGTGCTGCCAACTCTTGCCGTCCTGCAGCAGACTTCCCAGGTGTCAAGGCCATCCCCGTTGCCTTGGCAGGTGCGATTTCTTCTTCTTCTCCTTCCTCCACGTGGACTAGCCACGCTTGGGCTCATTGTTTCAGGTACCACTTGGCTACGTTAAGTGCTCACCGACAAGCTACAAATTAGGTACAAGTGTCGTGCACGTGTTCATGTTTAGTTAATGACTGAAATTACTGTTTTTATTTCACAATGTTGACTACTCATTACAGGCACTCCTACTTGTTTTTGATGAACTGGAACAGTTTGTAATGATTGGGGAGGAATGTAGCGGGATCGCCGGTTTGGCCCTTCCTCCTCTTTGAAGGAAGCAGTGGTTAGAGACCACCCCTCCCCATAGCGAGGGCTGGCCGGTGGCCGGTCAGGTGACAGGTTGGCCACCTGTTGGCCGCTGATTGAGCTGGTCACTCAATTGGCGGCCATGAGGCCATAAGGCCTTGAGGGCCAATGCCTGTGGCCTGAAGCCCTCGACATGGCCCTCTCCCCCTCG
>SZWC01001952.1:132935-158605 GCA_023375785.1 Penium margaritaceum | reverse complement strand
AGAGAGAGAGAGAGAGAGAGAGAGAGAGAGAGAGAGAGAGAGAGAGAGAGAGAGACCAACGGTGTGAGAGGCAAGAGAATAACAAAAGCGCTGGCACAAAATAGCCGTATGTCCCTGAAACACAAAGATATTGCGCCATCACACCAAAAATAAAAGTCAAGTGCGTCTAGTACAAACTTGAAGTTTGTACAAAAGCTCTGTTTACATTAAACTCATGCAAAGTTTTGAGTTTGAAGTAATATCCCCTTTTGTTTGGGATCTAGAATGAGGAGGCAAGGTAAAAATGGAAATGGGCCACTGGAGACTCAAAACACTTGAATCTCGTGGCACGGGTCGTTGATGATGATTGCCCCCAAGAATAAATTGAAGAGAAAAATCCCGCAAGCAAGCTCTGAATGTCATATTGCAAGATTGGATGATGACCTCAGTGCGAGAGCTGGAGATAGGACTCGTTACATTTTCAGATACATGAATATGATGACAGCTGTTGCTTAGGCCGATTTTGCTGAAGATTTGGACCCCTCAAAGATGGTGAAAAGGGTTGATTTTCTCGCAGGAGGGGTTAGTGGTTCTTGATGGTGGTATCCTTCAATGCTTTGTTATCCACACACATCCACATCTCTCTTATTTTGTTTTTCACAAAATGTCCAGGTTCTCTAGAGGGTGAAGTGGAGGGTGTGATGAATCCCTGACCAGGCATCTTGTCCAGCTGCTCTTTGCATTCAGTCAGCTCTTGATCAATCAAAGGATATGTCCCCTTCATCATTGGTATGCTTCCCGGCTTCAGATCTGTCCAATGGTTGATGTTCCGCTGTGGAGGTTTCTCTCAGGGTAGTTCGTAAGGAAAACCCCCTTTTGAACTCCTTGATGAGTGTTGCCAACTCCTCCGATATTGCTACAAGCTTTCTAGGTCTCAAAGCCGTTGTCGTCGCCTCCGCATCTGTGATTTCCCTTGCTTCCCCTGCCTCCACGTGGACTAGCTACGGTTGGACTCCACACTGCAGGTACTCATTGGCAATGTCTAGAGATATCGGTTGGTTTTTTGTGGTTGCCAAAACTTCCTTTGCTGCTTCCACCTCTCTTACTTCCCATAACCCCCGTTATGTCGTGGGTCGCTCGACCAGAGGCAAGTGTTGTTTTCTTCTGACGATTCTAATGTAGACCTATTTTCTACTCCATCCTACTTGCAGATTATGTCTTTAGAGAAAATCTTGCTTGAGGATGATTTTGTGATCGCTTATTGGACAAGTCCTCCGGATCAATATGTTGTGCAGATTTTTTATTTGTAATCAGAGTGGTTCACAAAGTTGACGGTTTTGCAATCATTCGTCCACAGTTTCTCCTTCAAACATCCTTGGTTTGGTGTGTAAGCCCAGCTTTTGCAGCATGTCATTGCTTACAAGGCTGTAAGGAACTCCTCCATCTAGTAATGCCGGTGTCATTTTGCAACTCTTGATTGTACCCATAGCAGCATAGCCATTTGGTCACCCTTGTATCCCTTGTAGAATTTTGGAATATGTAGAACCCTTGTTTGTGAAAACATGAGCTACTGAGATGGGCGATTGGTATGTATAAAATTTCTTCAACCGGACAGAAACCTCGTCCTCTATTCATGCCCTTTACCATTTCTCAACTCCCAACTTATCCTTTACGACTTCCCTCTCCCCTTTCTGTTTGGTGATGATGTTTTCGACAGTTGCGCGAGATATGACCCGGCTCCCCACAAGTCTAGAAGAGCTGTTTATAGTGTTGATTGAAGGAAGCAATCTCCATTAGAGATGAGGTTTCCCTCGACTGCAAGTTTCCCTTTGCCAAGATAAGAAGTGTGACTTTGGGGTTGCCAACCATTGGATTCCTGCATATGAGCATTATAGTCGACAATTTCGATGCAATTGGCAGCTACAAACATTCACGAAATGTCATCTTGGATGCCAAAAATGACAATTGCTTGCTGAATTTCTCGTTTGAGACCATTGTTGTAGTAAATAAAGATTTTGTTCAGGGTGAGGTCAGTGCTCGTTATGATTTTGTGGAAGAGTCGAGTGCACTCCGTCACGCTGGACTACTATCACAGACGTTGGAGTTTGTACAATGTGTCAGACTCATCGTTTAACTTTTTATAACGAGCGAGAGTAGCGCGCGCAAAGTCGCTCCATGTTTTCATTGGCGTGAGCAAATTGTGCCTGTTGGAGTAATGCTCCTCACCATGGCAGGAGTGACTCCAGAAAGGAACATCAAAAAGACAAGCCTTAGTGGCTTAGTGGTTAATGGTTTCCACCTCTAGGGGCAGGGGCCCCGGATCAAATCCCACAAGATGAAATTCTGCCCTGCCTCAAGTGAGGTGAAAAACAGATTCCAGGAAGCTAGCTCAACCTCTAGAATTCCTCAGGCCAGAAAATGGTACATTTCCCTGATTGGTTGGTACATTGAACAAGAAGCCTCACAGAGACAAGGGCCTAGATTAGTGTGGGAGGGGTCTCTCACCAAGTATCTTCCTCGTCGTAAACTTGATCATAAATCACATCCAAGTGCAATTCTGGCACTAACTTTTGAGTGCGAGCTTCATACCTCAGAGCTGAGCAACCATCGTTGCTCAGGCAGCAAGTTTGGATACAGCATGCCACACACTTTAGTCCAAATGCATGATGCAGCATAAAGTAGTCTTGCTCAGACAACATCATTGCAAGCAGTATCCCAGAGGAGCACAATGGATTGATTTGAAAAGTTATCGAGATTTTAGAGAAACAGAGAGATAAGTTTTAAAAGAAACTTTCATAAGTGCGACTTTGGTGGACGTTTGGTCGAGTTTTTGGACCACATCATCGGCAACGGACTAATCACCACAGACACAAAAAAGATAGTGATGGTTGTGATTTTTTGACGCGTAAAAATGTTTGGGCTTGCAAGTGATTTACGCTTTTGAAGAAAAAAACTACCTTTGATTGGTAAAGGACCATGCTCAAGTGTCAGCGCCTCGCTTTGGTTCCATCTGGAAACCCACCAAGTATGTTTGGGGGGAAAGCTAACGAGAAGCATTCAACTCTTTAAGAAACACTCTGACGTCGGCATCACTGTAACAATCGGCAGATCCAGCGGTGGACTACATCATAGCCACCGACGCGTATAACCAAATCATAGGAGCCGTTCTCCTCCAGGACAACGGTGGTTTCTGAACCGGTTACGTAAACGTCACAAAAAATACGTGGGCCGAAACTCAACTATGCTGTGCAAGAGAAGGAATTACTTGCAGACGTGTACGCATTTGAGGTGTGGTGATGCTACATGGAATACTGACAATGCAACATCCGCATAGACCATCATGTGTTGAAACATCTCAAGACTCAGCCAAATTGGAGCCGTCGACAAAATCAATGGACAGAGTTTCTCAAGTTTATCTTCGCTTACGACATCAAGTACCGGCCGGGAAAAAACAAAACTGTCGCATTCTCTAAGTCAGTGACCAGATTTAATGGCCAAGATGCATATATGACCGATTGACTCATCCGTGAAACAGTGTATCAACAAGTGTATTGGGAAGTGAACAAACTAGTGAACATGGATGGCTCACACAAACTACTATACATTACATAGGGCCCATTATAGTTTTCATTCTATACAAGGAATGTTCATCTGAACATTGCTAACATGCATTGATGTGGATCTTTTGTAAGAAATATCTACATACAAGAACACACTCAATGATACACTGATCAACAAGTACGTGAAATTGAGGTGATTAACCATAACTCCCAAGATGGGCGCACTGGTCATCGAAGGAGACCTGTACCTCAAGAGACTGCTTGTGAAGGGTTACAAGGAGTTAGCCGGGTACGATAAGATCAAGTTTTGGTTCAATAACCCTTGCTGGTGACGTCAGTTCACTTGTCAAGTCGTCACATCACCAAACGAGGAACTGTGCAGAATGCTATTGGAGGAATCCCACAAAATTGGCACAAGTGGACATTTTTGCAAGGACAAGACGCATGTCAAGAAGCATTCAAAGTTTAACTGGTGGGACAAGATGCAGACTGACGTGCCAAAATTCTGTAAATCATACAACACCTGTCGGAGATAAGAATCTCGTCACAGGCAGCCACCCAATCTACTCCAACCGTTGCCTGATCGGACGGAATCACAGGTTGACATCGGCTTGGACTTCGTGATGGGAATGTCCAGTACCCCTGAGGGGTATGACGCCATCCTCGTTGTGGTGTACAGGTTTTCAAAAGTGTCACAATTCATCTTGATGAAAAACACCATCACAGCAGAAAAAGCAACACGGCTATTCTGAAACCAGATCATACGGCTACACAGCATACCATGAACCATCATCATAGCGGCCGTCTAGAGACGGCCGCTTCACTAGCCATGTTTGGCATAAATGAATCATGTGTTATGAAATTCAGATCGAGCAATCAATGGCGTTCCATTCTCCAACCAACGAGTAGACCGAGCAGACCAATCAGACACTCGAACACCTCCTCCAGAATTTAGACAAGCCTCATGGCACCGATTGGATGACTACAATACCGACCGTCAAACTCACATGAAACTCCACCACTTCCACCACAAAAGGTAAAATTCCTTTGGAAACGGTGTATGGCAAACTTCCCGCTACACCAGCTGGACTACAGAGTCAAAGCAACATCCCCGTGGTCCAGATTCATCAAAGGGACTTCACAAGAGTTTGGGTGGAAGCACGGCAGACTCTTACAAAGACTCAAGCAGCTATGATAGCGATGACATGTTTAGTGCTGGAAAATGTGTTCTCCTTGGTTCAGCAAACATTAAACTTTGAGGACAATACTGCAAATCTCATCTCCGAACGGTTGGGACCATTTGAGATCAAGCGAATGCAAACCCTTGTCGCTTGGTCTTGCCCACCTGACTGTGATCCACCGTGTATTCAACATCAGCAAACTCCAGCACTATTAGGACCCTACCATAAATTTCCCTGGCATAGACGTCGCAGCTCCACCTCCTATACAAGTGGATGGTGATACGCAGTATGTGATTGAAGACATCCTTGGACATCGAGAAGTCATTGAAAACCGACAGAGTGTCTGGTCAAATAGCGCAGCTACGACGCCATACACAGCAACTGGGAGCCATACGACAACCTCCGCAAAATCAATAATCTGATTGATGGCTGCCGTTTTCACTGGCCCACGTCAGCTAACACACCAGGAGGTCGCGGCAACAAGGGGGCCAAGGGTTACATCCCTTACATACACGAGTCCCTCAACTCTTTGAGTGGACATTTTTGTCAGTACATTTGTAGCCCACTACACGAAGACCTTTAGAATTTTATGGCGTTCAGCCAAGGCATTTTGGCCAACTGCATCGACCTCTGGTGTTCCGTTCCAGAGATTCATGACAGCTTTGACCACCATCTAGAAAGGTGGATGAAAGTGTCGTGAAGTACATCGATGTTTTGATATTGTTTGTTTGATTTCCCAACGGCGCTATAATCTCACAAAGAAGCGCCTTCATACATTGGAAGATGGTCGAAGTTGTCATAATCTACTGGAATGGAACATTGGAGGCCTCCACAGGTGGACAAAATGCCCTTGGCCAAATGTTGTAAAAATCCTGAAGTCGCTGTGCGGTAGGCCATGAATCTCATAGTAGAAATACCCACTTGCTGAGTTTAGGGACTCGTGTTTGTCAGGGACGTAACAACATCAACCCTTCAAGCACGTGGATGCACTTCAGATTTTGCCCTATACCATACTGCCATGTTAAAAGAAGAGATTATATTGTCTTGGGCATTATTCTGTATTTTTGCACAAGTGAATGGTCCTAGTTTGTATTTGTGTGGAAAATTGGGGCAGCCCTGTCCTTGTTTTGTGCTTAGGACTAAAAAAGTCCGTTCAGCAAGCACAACTCCAACGATCGTCTTCTTCTCCATAAAAAAAAATGTGGTGCACATACACTCGCACCCGTCGGTCAATGCAAGAGAGAAATGAGGAAATTAGAAGCCTGACATTTTCTTCATGAAAATAGACGAAGACAAGGGAGCTCATTGTGGTGCACGGTCACTTCCTTTTTGTCAGGGTGGCAACGCGTGGTCGTTCCTTTTCAAATGACTTGCATGGGCAGCATCTCTCCTGCCATTGTGGCACTGATCAGTGCCATAATGCTGTGCTTATCATCTCTGTCAAAAACAGGCACGTGCTTGGCTTCGAGGGAAGCGTACGTCCTGTTGGGCGAGGGAATCAGTTGTATGCCTGTATGATCCACGTTCACAATGTCACGCGGATCGATGTCGTACATTTTCATGAAAACAACAGTACGCAAAAACATTTTCTCACAGTATTGAGGCTAGTCCTTGGTGATGCATTTGTGGTGCTGAGATGGCACGGCGCCAGCGCCATCCCATGATGCGGAGGGTGAAGTTGCGACAAAACGATGGGCTGTCAAGGCTCTCAAAGGGGATGCCGTTGATGTCGGTGATCCCCTCCTTTGTCACACGTAGCATGGTGTGCCACACAATGGTGGCGTTCATGGGAGCGCCTTGCATGCACATGCAGGCAAGCGTCTCCTTCATTTTGGTGTTGAGCTCTAGATGCTTGGCAAACATTCTTGGCCGGCCGCGACTTCCATGCTGGTGTTTGCCGCAAAAGTTGCCAGGTTTGATTGATGTCTTTGGGCTTGCGTGCATGAGGAGGTTGTACTTTTTATGGAGATCCTTTGGATTTTCTGGATTGTACCACTTGTGCACTGTCACATTAGTCAAGTCGTCGTAAGGGAAGAAACTACATGGTTGTCGGTAAGCCCTCCGCTGGTGGTGGATGGCGTCACAGTAGGTCAGGTTGTTGGGGTCACACACTGCTGCATGGATGATGCGGATGTGGCCTTCACCAAACCAGTCGTGCTTCTTCCGCTTGTTGTTCGTGTGAGATGAGGGGCTGGGCTTGAATGGGTCATTGGGGGCATCGTTGTCGATGCCAATTTCCACGCCTTTCTTGATGTCCTTCTCCATGCCGTGGTTGTCGTCGCTGAAGTAAAAAACGATAGGCTCCACAAAGCCAGGTGCGGCAGTGGCCGGGGAGGAAGACAGTGGCTTGGGCTCATGTGCAAAGGCGTGCATGCCGAGCACCTTGGGTGGACAGCCAGGGATATATCTTGGTGCCTTTGGAAGAACAGGGCAGTTCTTGGAATTTTTGGCAATTCGCTGATGCTGGTTCTTGTTCTCCTTGGATGTGATATGGCCAAAGGAGGCAGTAATATTGTTCTCCATGATGGCATGGGTGACTGCAAGTTGAGGGTGACAGGTTGGCCAAGTGAACTACGTGATTGTACGACAACACTACCACTAAATCTTGCCATGAGACATCGCTCCGCTCACAGCACGTGGGTGCGCGTCTCGACGGAAATGATTCCATAGATCATGGCCGAGTCTCGACATGCGGAGTGCGAAGTTTGATATTTCAAACTTGGAACTCTGGTCTCCCATTGCTTGCGCTGGGAATTGAAGACAACCGGCCGTCAGATTTGTGTTTGTGTGAAACTAAATTTGACTATTTTGTGCTTGTGTGGAAGCATCAAGGCCTCTTATTCATTGAAAAAAAAACTAGAATCCCTTATCATTTCTTTTCACATGGCACTACGGTCTTTGCCCAAAGGGCACTCCAATCTCGAAACCCTGGTTGTTTGTGCGGTTAGACAAAGGGACCCGTTTCAATATACAACCAACCCTTTGGCCCCGCGGGCCTATCAGACCAACCAGAGGGCTCCATCGGCCATGACGACAACCTCAGGGTCCGTCTCTCTACAGTCAGTCTTGGTCTTGATTGGGCAATATCAGCGGCTAGTGTTCATCCACAACAGTTGGTGAGTAGCAAACACCAAATTGTACTTGATGATTTTGGTAGCATACTTGAAAACAAAGTGTCAACATAACGGGTTCCGGTCGTGTTTTCCTTCCATAGCACACGGTTTTGGATGTCATGAAATTGTCAAATTTGTTTCCGGCACATTATGCCCGCAAGAAGTCATTTGAGATGGCCAAAATGGTAGCATCCCGGCTATCTCAATGCACTCCGGCATCTAGCATGCCCTCGTGTTGACGGCCGTCCAAACATAGGCCCTGACACTAATGGATCCGGCAATGCGGGCCCTCGCCGTTATGCACCAGACATACACCAGTCCCTAGTCTTTCCGAGTGGACATTTCTGTTGTTACACAAATAGCACATCGCGTTGCAAGACCACAAAATCTACTCCGGCGATTGAGGGCAAACTGGCAAACTTTCCCCCGCCTCCGGTGAATCTTCCCGAACCTTCTAACAACTTTGGCCACTCTCGCGAATCTACGACAAAAGTATAACGACCTTTAGGTCGACTCCTCAACGCACCGAGACAAGTCTGGATTTATAAGGATACATCACGCATCTTCACCATTGATTCTCAAAGTCCCCCGACTTCTCGCCGGACCTTCTCAAATCCGGCCACTCACTATGCGGCTCTGCACGCGACGCTCGACATTCGACCCAACGACCCGACTATACCTCATTCGTAACTCGACGCTTGCATATCTATGTTTGACCATTTCGACACTTGTCATCAAAGTACACTTATTGCTAACTATAACTTGCTCAAGTGTCCCAAATTCTAAATCGTGTTTTGCCTTACAACTTCTACTTGTTCACCGTCTATGCTCTGTTTGGCATAACACTTGGTATCAGATTGCAGCGGTGCTGAAGAGGCATCCGACTACTTTACCCAACCGGAGGACTACCTCGCGCAAGCCGTTAGTGCATCTTGCACGTCAAGATTTTGCAGTGTCCGCGACTACAACATGAGGCGAGCAAGCGCAACCGACGACCAGAAGCGAGTCTTCAGTAACAACTTTGGTAATGGAGGAGTAGAATGTGCCAATGAATGCAAATGCCAAAGCGATAGCAAATGCTGATGTGGCATGCTATGCGGCAGCTGGATCAACCCCTGCGGCTTCAACGGCCATACCAGTTGCGGACCCAACGGCGATAAAAAAGCCGCCCCTACCAACAACCTCGACGATGACAGCAGGGACGAGAGGTGGCATGGGACGACAGGCGCGGATCAACAAGGAACTAGCGAACCAAAACTCCGTGCTCAAAAGGATCAATAGCCATCTTCTCCAACAGCTCAACGTCGTGATGGAAGCTCTTTGCAATGCAAGCGCACAAGAAGCTGTGCTCGTTGAGAGAAATTCCTAACTCTCGAGCCAACCCAGAATTGGGCCCCACTGAAACCGTTGGATCCTACAAACTTGAAGGGGCCAACGATTCTGATGTGTCTAACGAGTTTGGTGGTGCACTTCACCATTGTTGGGGTCAACAATGATCAAGAGAAGATAGACCTCACATCCGCGCTTTTGTGTGGCACAGCACCAAGTTGGTGGTCTGATCTCAAGATCATCCAATGGTAGCAAGATACTAGCAGGGCATCATCAATGGTCAACAACGCCCATCTCATATCGCCAACCGTAGGCATTTTATCCTTGGAGCAGATCAAACCACAGTGGCAAGACACGCCAAAGCCACCAACCGACTAGAACGAATGATCGCACGCAATGCTTGCATGATTCAGACGATTGAATAAGAAGTCTCACGCATGGTACACACTCCAGCGTCTCCGTCAGAAGTCTAGTGTGGCAGAGTACACACGGATAACTTGCGAGATCATCACCGGAGCAGACATCCCCCTCGACGAACTCTGTTTTTACTAGAACAACGGCCTCAAGCAAGATATCCAGCGAGCAGTCTCCATTTTCGACATCCAAAATGACTTGTTGCGGATGATTGGAGCAGCACAAAGAACCGATAGCGCCAACTACAATGCTTGGATCCAGGAATCTTACAACCGGCGACCTACTAACCATGATTATCGTGAAAACAAAAAAAAAAAACAGTACGCGGACTCCTCGACTCCAATGGAAGTGGACGCCGTTGTCCAGAGAGAAATGCGAACCTGCTACAACTGTAGAAAACTTGGACACATTGCTCACACTTGTCAGAGCAAGCATCAGCCCAAAAAGGGGGAGAAGTCGTAGAAAAATGAGTCAGGAAATGGCAAAGGACAGTAGAAAAATGTGAAAATCTTATCCGTTAGGAACGTTTTCCACCAAATGATTGTCCATCTAAACAACCCACATCCTTGCAGAGGGTTTCTAAGATCGGAAATTTCAACGAGGGGTACGAAGACGACCAACCAACGATACTAGTGAAAGCCCAGCCTCGAGGATGCAAGAGTCTCAAAACGGTACCGGCGCTATTGGATGGAGGAGCTTCACATAGTTCTGTGAGAAACAACATGGCTTGAAAACTGGGTTTGTAGACCAAACCAGGAGTGTTTGAAGAAAAAAAATGTCTATGGGAGATTACAAATACAAAGACTCCGAGAGCCACTACGACTACAATTTGGATATCTATGTGATGTAACAATTCAGAGGTCTTGTCCAATGGGCGATCAGAAAATCATCCTTGGTCAAGATTTCCTGTACCATCACAATCCGTAGGTCGACTGGAAAAAGTGCAATGTGTACGTGGATATCAAAGTCGCCAAACGACAACTTCCGTGTGTGGGACGAAAGCCGACTGTGGAGGCAGCAGAGGTGGAAGCAGCAGAGGAAGCCGCGGTAGCTGAGAAGCGACAACTTGTGCAGTCGATACTGCTCAACATGGCCAAGTACTGTATATGATGAGGAGCTCGTGCATGGCTCATACATCTCAAGCCAATGGGAGAAGCAGAAGTGGCAACAGCTGACTCATCATAAACATCAACAGAATTTTCTGATGGTACCCGAAGAGTTCGTACGATTCATCCAAAAGTTTGCAAAATGTCTCCCTTAATGAAGTCTCGAGAACCTTACCTCCTCAACGAGACATTGACCATCACATCAAATTCAAGCATGAGAGCATACCTATAGTCCAAGGGATCTATCAAATGAGCGATCACAAGCTGATCGAGCTGAAAAACCAACTCAACGAGATGCTTGATCAGAAGTTCATCGGCCCATCCACGTCACTGTTTGCCGCACCTGTACAGTTTGTAAAAACGAAAACTGGTCAGATGCGGATGTGTGTGGATTATCGGCTGTTGAAGGATGCCATCATCAACCGCAACCTTTTTCTCTGTGCTGATAAACGTTTTAACCAAATTCGTCGAGGTTGAATTTAAGCGAAATCGACTTGTGCAGCGGACATCACCAGATACGCGTGGCACATGCCGACATCGAGAAGACGGCATTTCAAATTTTCTAAGGGCATTTTGAGTGCACGATAATGCTGTTTGGACTAACGAATGCCCCGGCAAAACTCATGGCAAAAACATTCATTTTTTGCCCTTATCTCCACGACTTTGTCGTGATGTACCTCGACGACATCCTCCTGCACATCCGCATCCGGGAGGAGCAATATGGAAATCTCCGAAAATTTCTCAAAGTCTTACAAACAGGTAAAGTTTTCATGAAACTCTCAAAGTGAGGCTTTGGCCACTGTTTGATCGTGTTTATGGGTCACGCCATCAACGGTGGACGTATCACCATGGATCACAAAAATGTTGCAGCAGTCGCTGATTGGCCGACGCCGACCAATGTTAGAGAAATTCAAGTTATCATTGGCTTCTACAATTTGTACCAGCGCTTCGTACAGGATTACGGCATCTGCTGCAAGCTTTGGAGGTCTCAAAGCCATTGCCGTTGCCTCAGCATCTGTGATTTCTCTTGCTTCCCTTGCCTCCACGTGGACCAGCTACGGTTGGACTCTGCACTTCAGGTACTCCTTGGCAATGTCTAGAGATATCAGTTGGTGTTTTGTGGTTGCCGCAACTTCCTTTGCAACTTCCACCTCTCATGCTTCCCGTAACCGCCTCTGTGTCATGGGTCGCTCGACTAGAGGCATGTGTTGTTTTCTTCGAGCGATGCTAACGTAGACCTATTTGCTACTCCATCCTACTTGCGGATTATGTTAGTACAGAAATTCTCGCTTGAGGATGATTTTTTTATCGCTCACTGGAAAAGTCCTCCGGACCATATGTTGTGCAGATTTTCGATTTACAATCAGAGAGGTTCGCGAAGTCGACGGTTCTGCAATCGTCAGTCGACATTTTTTCCTTCAAACGCCCTTGGTTTGGTGTGCAAAACCAAATTTCTAAAGCATGTCGTTAATTAGAAGGTTGTAAGAAGCTCCTCCATCCAGTAATGCCGGTGTAGTTTTGCGACTCTTACAACTCCTCGGCTGTACCCGTAGTAGCATTTCCATCTGGTTATCCTCGTATCCCTTGTAAAGCTTTGGAACATCTAGTACCCTTGTTTGTGGCAATGTGAGCTACTTAGATGAGCGATCGGCATGAAATTTCTTCAACCACATAGAAGCCTCTTCCTCTATTCCTGTCCTTCACCATTTCCTGACTCCTCATTCTCCCTTTACAACTTCCCTCTCTCCTTTTTGTTTGTTGATGATGTTTTTGACTGTCGCGCGAGATATAACCCGGCTTCCCACAAGTCTAGAAGAGCTGTTGATTGTCTTGATCAACGGGAGAAATCTCCATCAGAGACGAGGTTTCCCTCAACTACAAAGTTTTCTTTACCAAGATAAGAAGTGTGACTTTGGGGATGCCAACCATTAGATATCTGCATATGAGCATTATAGTCGACAATTTTGATGCAACTGGTTGGTACAAACATTCACGAAACTTTGTCTTGGATGCCGAAAATGACAATGCTTTCTGAACATCTCACTTGAGACCGTTGTAGTAAACATAGATTTTTCCCAAGGTGAGGTCAGTGTCGATTACAATTTTGTGGAAGAGTCGAGTGCACTCTGTCATGCTGGACTACTGACATAGATGTTGGAGTTTGTACTGTGTGTCAGACTTGTTTTTTACCTTTTTATAACAAGCAAGAGTAGCGTGCGCAAATTTTCTCCATGCGTTTGTTGGCGTGAGCAACTTTTGCCATGTTAGATTGATCTTCTCAAGATGTAGAACACTTACGTTCGACGATGTGAGAGTAGTTTCATGATCCGTGGATCTGGCTCCGCCGATCTCATGCTGTCATTTGATGGCCTTTAGATCGGACCACCAACTTTAACCATGTGCCACGCAAAAGTGAGGGCATGAGGCTAATTTCCTTTTTTTCGTTGTTGACCCTAGGAGCGGTGAAGTCACCTTCAAAACTTGTCAGCCACATCCTGACCGTTTGCCGGATCGAACGGCTTGGGATGTGCCAATTGAATCTGTTGTTCACTCGAGAGTTGTATTTCTCCTTGGTGAGCATTGTTTTGTGTCCACGAGACAACCGAAGCTCCTGCATCCCCATGTTGCATTGTTGGAGGAGATGAATACTAGGATTCTTGACTCCCGACAGTTTTTGGTTCAAGTATTCGTTGATTCGTGCTTGTAGGCTGGTGCCTGCCTTCATGCCAGGCATCGTCCAAACGAACAAGAGAGGGAACGAGGGATTTATTGAACCTGAGAGATCTATCACCAGGTTGGCCGTCGGGCTCATCAATGCTGCGACATTCTCTGTGAAGGCTGCCTCTGTTGTCTATTTTACTTTGAGTGCATCGGCGTTCACGCGCTGCTAATCATCCATTGCCGAAGTATTCACCAATGAGTGCTCCTCATCGCCGGTTACGCTTGCTCTGTTTACCATTTTTGTTGCAAGGTATGGTATCTTCTAAATAGTGACGATGCGCAGAGGATTGGTGTAACGGGTCGTGTCTCCAGCTCCTACTCTGAAGTCGTCGTCGGAGTTCACAGAATGGCGTTCTCAGTCCGCGTCAGGGGTTTACCCCCTTCGCAAGACTGAGGGGCAATCGTCATCAACGACCCAGAGCAGGGAGACTCAAATATTTCTAGTCTCTGGAGGCCCATTTCCGTTTTTAACCAAACCCCTCGTTTTGGGACCCAAACCAGGGGTTTATACCTCGAACTCGTGTGTTCGCACGAGTTATTCCGTTTGTTTTACGTCGAAGTTTGTCATAAACGAACTTCGAGTTTCTTTTTGCCGTTCTGGCGTGAAATCGTCGCGTACGAGGCACGCTGGCGATTTTGCACCAGCAGTTTTTGTCCTCACTCTCGCTCCCCCTATCCCTCGTCCTCTCTTGCTCATTTGCAAGGAGGGCGAGGGGGGGGGNGCCGCCGGCCGTCCAGCCGGCCGGCAGCGAGCTGGCCGACGGCCAGCGAATCGCTGGCCGCCGGCCAGCCCTCGCTGATGCAAGGGGTGGTGCGCAACCACCCCTTGCATCAGCGAGGAGGGAGGGCCGAACCGGCCCTCCCGCTACATTCCTCCCCACTCATTATGAACCGTCCCGGTTCATGAACAACAAGTAGGATTGTCAGTCAGTGAGTCATCAACATTGTGAAAGAAAATTAATAATTTCAATCACCAGCTAAACATGAACACGTGCGTGGTACTTAGACCTAAGCTGCAGCTTGTAGGTCAGCATGGCTAGCGGCCTCCCCCCTTTAGGCTGGAGCGTCCGCGCAACAACCATGTTGGGCGTCCCTAACCTCCTATGGTCGCTGTCCATGAATGCTGTCCTGTGGGAATGTTGTTCTCTTTTCCCGCGTTCAGGTGGTACCTCCTGCCACGCGTCGATCTGTGCGAGCTGCAAGCTCGCTCTAGTACTCGTTGACCACCCCTGTGGGCAACCGAGATTCGGGCTCCCATGAATTGTGTTCAGGTCCACAACCGGCCCAATGAACGAGGTACTCCCTGACAACGCGCGACCGAAGAGTACGCTCTCGGTGCTGGAGTAGGCGAAGAACCTTGTATTGGCCGTCGGCAACCAGGACTGCTGGCGGTGGCTGAACGGTTCCTTTTGCCGTGTATGGAGCCAGCAGGCTCACATGAAACACGTCATGTATCTTCATACTCGGTGGAAGTAGCAATCGGTATGCCACTGGCCCGATGCGTGCCACAATGGGAAACGGCCCAATCCACTTCGGTAGAAGTTTTCTTGCCCCTGGCGACTTCAACCAAAGGTTTTTAGTGCTAAGCAGCACTTTGTCACCGATGTCAAACGACACCTCCCGGCGACCTTTGTCGGCATATGCCTTTTGTCGCTGCCGAGCTGCTTGAAGGTGACCCTTCGCCTCCTGTAACAAGGAGTCGATGCGCTCGGCAAAGGCTTGAGCGGAAGGAACCTGCCCTCCTGTGCTCCCACTCTTCACCAATGAAGAGGGTACCACTGGATGCCGACCACTGTTGAACACGAACGGTGTGAACTGTGTGGACTCGTTGACCGAGTTGTTCACCGCAAACTCTGCCGGTGCTAGGAATTTGTCCCAATCATGCATGGCAGGGTCCACGTACATTAAGGTTGCATACGGATCCTAGGATCCGCGGTAACTACCCATGGATACCGGATCCGGATCCGGATCGGCGAATCCGGATCTAGGTTCTTGGATCCGGTTAGTATTCACGGATCCTAACCGGATCCTGAGGGGTGGGAGGGAGGGGGGAGGAAAAACCTTTGAGAGGTCCTGCTCAAGTATGTCGCAGATCCAAGAAACTCGGTCCTTGAAATCTGAACAGTCATGCCGCACGCCGCGCTTGAAATCCGCATCATAAGCGGAGCATGTCCGTCAGTCGGACGTGGGCCACTAGAACTTTGGGCGCAAAATTCTGGTGGTCCACGTCCGACGCACGCGACCGACCCTTACATGAGGGCCGGCCTCAATGGCCATTGCCTGACATGCACAGACGATCCAACAGCGTGGATCATCTGTGTAAGAAATCCGTAGCACGAACTACGCAGCCCATTCCCTTTGCCCCCATAATAGCATAGAAGGCTGTTATGGGAGGACTCGCCAACCCTCCAAGCATAGGGTTCGCGAGTAATCCAAGAACAGCGTGTTGAGCGGGCTCCTCCCTGGGAGGATTCATGCGTGCTACGAGCATGCATGAGTCCTTTGAGGGAGGAGTTGAACGTGCCTTGGGTAGAAATCGATTTTATCCATGTACATCGAGGTGGATCCGGTATACGGGAACCGTGAATCGGGGATCCGGATCCGTGAATCCATGGATCCGTGAATCCATGGATCCGCCACCGCAGATCCGGATCCAAGTCTGGGATCCGTCCCGAGGATCCGGATCCACCTCAGGATCCGCGGATAGGATCCGTGTGCAGCCTTAACGTACATGCGAAGCATCTGCTCCAGAGTGCGATTCATGCGCTCTGTTTGTCCATCTGTTTGAGGGTGAAACGCTGTCGACATTTGCGACTCGCTGCCAAAGTACTCGTGCATCTTTTGCCAGAACTTACTAGCAATTTTTTTATCTCGATCGGAGATAATGCGCAACGGCAAGCCGTGGTGCTTTATGACACCCTCAAAGAAGAGACGAGCGGTCTCCTCTGCGTTCACGTCAGTGGTTGTAGGAATGAAGTGTGTCATCTTTGTCAAAAGATCCACAACCACCAGTATTGCATCATGGCCACGGGCCGTGTCGGGAAGACCAGTAATGAAGTCCATGCTGACGCACTCCCATGGAGTCCCAGGAATGGGAAGCTGCTGGAGGAGTCCCGCAGGCTTCTTGTTACTAGCCTTATTCCGAAGACATGGGTCGCATGTCATGCAATGCTTTCGGACATCGACACTCCACCCTGGCCACCAATAGTGGTCTGAGAGTGCCTGTCCGGTCTTTCGGGGTCCCACGTGACCTGCGACCGGCGGGTCGTGGAACTGGGAGATAACCTTTGCTCGAAGGTCTCCCGAATTTGGCACAAAAACTTGTTCTCCGTGCCAGAAGATTCCTGCGGCCTCCACCAAGCCGTACTTGTCCAGATTTCGAGAGTCTTGAAACCAAGAATCCACACAGTATCCCATCTGGATCCTGTTTACAAAACCGTTGTAATGGATAATCTCTCGTGGTGGTTGACGCAGAGGTGCAGGGGGATCCGGTGGTTGTACGGTTGCTGTTGCAATGGCCATAAAACACCCACTGATCTCGGTGGTTGCTTTTATTTCCACAGGCTGTTGGCTTAGAGGATTAGCCACATTGATGCGTCCTGGCCGATATTCCCATGTGAACGAGAATCGACTCAGGTATTCGCTCCAACGCGCCTGTCGTCTTGACAGGTTCGGTTGCGTTTGGAAAAACACCAATGGATTATGGTCGGTCACGACCGTCACACCCCCTTCAGCACCCTCAAGGTAGCAATGCCACATCTTGAAAGCGTGTACTACCGCAAGGAGCTCTTGATCCCCAGTCGTGTACCGCGTTTCCGCGGGTATGAGCTTCCGGCTCTCATACGCAACTGGGTGACCGTTCTGCATGAGGACGGCTCTAAGTCCAACTACCAACGCATCACATCGAACCTCCCACGGTTGCGATGGATCTGGAAGAGCCAGGATGGGTGCCGTGGAGAGAAGCTCTTTGACTTTGAGAAAATCGTTCTCGCAATCAGATGTCCATTCCCAACACGCGTCTTTTCGCGTGAGCCTGGTTAGCGGTGCTACCAGGGTTGAATACCCTTGCATAAACCGTCGAAAGTAGTTTGCAAGGCCGAGAAAAGACCGAATCTGCCCAACATTTTCGGGGCGTGGCCAGTCCACAACGGCTTGGACTTTTCGTGGGTCTACGCGGATGCCGTCCTTGCCGACGATGTGTCCAAGGTATTTGAGCTCATCTTGTGCAAACTTGCACTTGCTCACTTTTGCATAGAACTTCTGTTCCCGAAGGATTGCGAGAACTTCGCGCAGATGTTCTATGTGCTCTTCCATTGATTTGGAGAAAACCAGGATATCATCCAGGTAAACCAAGACAAAGAGTTGCTTGGTGAACGTTCGGTTCATTTCTCCTTGGAAGGTTGCCGGGGCATTTGTAAGCCCGAAGCATAACACTCGGAACTGATAGTGTCCCATGTGTGTTCGAAACGTGGTTTTGAGCACATCATCTTCCGTGATGCGGATTTGATGGTACCCTTGAGACAAATCCAAGGAAGAAAATACTTTTGCGCCTTGGAGTTGGTCAAAGAGGTCCTCAATGCGCGGTAAGGGGAATCGATTTTTCACCGTCAGCTTGTTCAACGCACGGTAATCCACGCACATGCGTAAACCACCGTCCTTTTTGTTTACAAAAAGGATCGGCGCACCGTACGGCAAGCTACTTGGCTCGATCCATCCTTTTGCAAGGTACTCTTTGATTTGGCGTTCGGCCTCTCGCCTTTCTGCAGGACTAAGGCGATACATGGGTCTGAACGGAGGAGTCGCCTCCGGTTGCAGCGGAATCGTGTGGCCCATGTGTCTTTCTGGTGGAAGCCCAGCCGGTGGGTCTTGGAATACATCCCAGAACTCCACCAATAGAGATCTGATCTCTTGTGGCGTGTCTTCCGTCACGTCATCCTCCACTTTCTGCAGCTGAGCCAAGAAGTATCGACAACTTTGTCGAATACGTCTCTTGACCTGCATTGCAGACAAACTGGCATGGACTTTGAGTCGGGTCGGTGATAATTCCGTACTCGGAATCAACGTAAAGCGGCGTTGTCCTTTCCGGAGGATCAAACACTTTGATTCAAAGCACATTAGAGTCTTGTTGTCACGAAGCCAGGGATCGCCTAGCACCACGTTGAACGGGTCAAGAAGGTTGAGTACCTTCAACGTGACACTCTGTGTGTACCCTTGAATACAAATTTTCTCTTTACAAGAACCGATCACGGGTACTGTACGGTTGTCACCGACAACAACTGCGCCATTCGATGGCTCGTACTTCAGGCCAACCTGTCGGGTAAAGCCAAGGCTAACAAAAGAGTCGTCCCCTCCAGTGTCAGCCAGTACGTTCACGGGAGCACCAGCTAGGTGTCCTTTGAACTGCATCGTCATGTTGCCTCCACTCTTCCGAGTGAATAGACTCGACGACGGTAAGCCGAGTTTGTGATAAACACGGAATCTGTACGACGAGCGTCGCAACTCCCATGATTCACCCACTTGAGTCCACATCTTGTGGGCACGTGTGAATTCGGCCAGCACCTTCCAGTCTCTAAATTTCACTGGGTCGAAATCGTCGACTAAAGGTACTGCGAGTGTGATTGAACTCATCGCTTTGAGGGCGTTTGCTTCAATCACCGTGTTACACAACTCTTGCACAGTGGTTGGTGTTGCCACCACTAAGCAGGTTCGGTCATGCATCTCGTCTGGTGATGCAAGATTTAGTGGGCAATGTCGATGAGCAAGTGCAGAATGAGGTTCAATGAGAGGGGAGAAAACAACAGAGAAATTTGAACTCGTCAAAAACTCAAATTGTTTAACATCCTCGTCTGAAAACATGAACTCACACTCGTGATCCAATTTTACCCCTGAGTGGTCCCCACTGACATCACTCAGGGGTGGGGAAAACCCGCCCCACGGCCCTGTCCGTTACCACGGCCGGGCCCATTGCCGCGACCGCGACCCTGTCCACGACCTTGTCCGCGGCCTCCTGCTGCACCATCCCCACCAGGTGCTGCTGTTGCAGCTAGCGCCGCAGCCTCTTGTCCACCACCAGCAGCCTCAGGGCACTGAGCCCTAAAGTGGCCCGGCTGCATGCAGTTGTGGCAGAGCCCTTTGCGGAAGGCTGCGTTGCGACGCTCACGCGCCGCCTGCAGCTTGTCATTCTCGTGGCTGCGCTTGTTGTTGGGACCCTTGTATCCACCAGCCTTCTTGGCCGGAGGGTTTGTAGGCTGCTTGCCCTTGGCCCCGCCTCGCTGTCCGGCTGACCCACCAGCCCCTGCAGCGTCCACGCGCATGTCGCGACCCTGTTGTGCACGCACGTTTGGCCATGCATCAGAGTAGTGCTTCGGGTTCGCCGAGTACACTTCGCTCATGTAGTCGCGCAACGCCCTCCAGCTTGTCCAAGCTTGGCCAGTGGCTGTCGTGGTGGTCTTTTCCTTCAGCTTCTCGCTGGCGAGACCATCACGCAAGCACTCCAGCAGCATGCACTCCGGGTACTTGAACGTCTGAGTGCCATCGCCCTCGGTGAAGCTTTCGGCTTCCTCCATGAGTGCGGTGAACTTGCTCAAGTAGGATTCGAGCGAGCTACCCAGCTGCCTGAAGTCCTTGATCTTGTGGAAGGCGCGCTGCGCCTCCTCACGTTGGGTGCACTTCTTGCGCATAATCGCGCAGAAGGCCTCCCACGGCATGGGCTGCCACTCGAGGTGCGGCTGCTGCGCAGTCCACTCCTTGACCACATACTTGAAGAGTTTGTCTTCAAGCCGCGTCGTGGCAAGGTCGCCCCACTGACTGAGTGGCACCTTGTGGACACGTAGGATGTGCTCCATGCGGTTCAGCCAGTCGGTCAGCTTCACGCCCTTCCGGAAGATCTCCACACCGTGGAGGAAGGACGTGTTCATGACCGACCCCGAAGTCGTCGAGGTAGGCAAGTCGTTGCTGCCGCCGGCAGTGGCCTCCGCAGCTGCGGCACACTGCACTTGCTGCTGCATCCGCACCTGGGTCACGCTCTGCAACACCTTGTTGAGGTCGTTGCATCGGCGGCTTGCCTCATGGGCGGCGAGGCGCTACAGCTGGCGATCACGGTCAAGGTCCGTGATGCTCTGCCCGACGTGGGCCAGCAAGTTGGCGAACACGAACTTGAGCTCTGATGTCGTCAGAGCATCAGCGATGGCCTCGAGGGCCTCGCGTTGTCCGTGCACCCTTACCCACTGCAAGAGGGTACGGTTCGCGTACACGCCTCCAAGGAGCCCCAACTTTCGGAGGAGATTGTCGTCGGCGACGACGCTCGAGTGGGCGCTGCCTTGCCCCATTGCGGCCGCATCGTAGGAAGGAGGGTCCGCCCCCATTCCTCCAAGTGGTACCGTATCTCCACCACCAGTGGTGATCTTGAGTTGGTCTGCGGCCTCGGTAGCAAACTCCGCGAGCCTACGACGGTCATCGTGAATTGCCTTCGCGACAACGTCGTCCGGCTCGTTCTCGCAGGAACTTCCCGTGTGGCTGCTTTCAACGCCCTTGCTGCTTTTGGCAGTCTTGCTGCCGTTGGCAGCTTCAGGCGATGCGACGAGCGTCTTGCCCTTCTTGAGCAATCGGCTCGAGTTCGTCACACGACGATGGCGATGGTCGCGATCCTCGTCGCCTTCGCCATTGTCGACGTCGTGCTCTTTGACGGGATCCTCCGGAAGATCCTCCTCCATCGCATTGTTCGTCGCATGGGGGTCGCCCATGTGCGCGTCGGCGTGCTCGTCGAGCATCTTTGTGGCCTCCGCACGCTTCTCGGTGTCGCCGAGGTTGGCGTCGGTTGCCTTAGGCGGTAGGGTTTCCCTTGGCGGCACGGTTGCCTTTGGGTTGGCAACCGTGCTCACGGCGGCTCCCAAAACTTGGAATCCGCCGAGAGCTCGTAGTGACGCCGTCACCACCTTGCCCTTGTTAGTCCTAGACGGTCCGGCACTTGCCATCCCGTCACTCGTGCAACTAGCACGTGAAGGTTGTTGTGAGGATCACCCCACAACGAGGAGGAATCGCCTCCTAAGACATTGCTCTCACGATCGGCGAGGCAATTTCAATTTATACTTCTACTTTCCTAGGCCGCCACGTTGGCACAAGGTCGTGGATTTTAGAACTAGACTTCCTAAGCCGTGACTCACGGCGATTGGCAAGCACTAGTACCTAGGAAAACAGAAAACTACAATACAAGGAGTTGACAAAAAGTGTGAGTACCGCTCACAAAGCTAGGAAAAGCAAGAGGAGAGGAATTACACAATTCCTAGCACTTCCTCCAATCCTTCTTCTAACTTCTTGTCTTTTTCCTGTCTTCTTGTCTTCCTTGGCCTCCTCTTGAGTCTTCTTTGCGCGTCTTGCGCCCTTTGGCGGCGTCCTCCTTGAGCCGGCGGCGTTGGGGGAGCCGCCAAAAGTCCCCAAGTTGTCACCCTCCTTTTTAGGGTTCTCTCAGGTCGTGAGAGTCCCTAAGCTTGGGGAGGGACGCTGTCCCAATTCTTTGGGTGAAGGAGGTTTGAAGGAGCCTTGAAAATGAGGAGGATTTTGTGGTTTTAGAGGTGGGAACTCCCCAACCCGCCCCACAGAAATCCTCCTAGCCCCTTGGAAGTGTGGAGATGCTGGAAGAAAGTGTCTCCAAGAAGTAGAGCGTTTTTCAAGCTCTCTAATGCAATTTTCGGCGCTTCAATCCGTGAAGTGTGGATGCCGTAGTCCGTTCTGGCGTTTTTTCTACTGCTTGCAGCTGCCAGCGGCGTTTTATCTATGTCGTAACCGCCGTTTCCGTCGAACCCTTGGGCGCGAGGGTCGTCTGGCTCTGAGAACCACTGTAACGGGTCGTGTCTCCAGCTCCTGCTCTGAAGTCGTCGTCGGAGTTCGCAGAATGGCGTTCTCAGTCCGCGTCAGGGGTTTACCCCCTTCGCAAGACTGAGGGGCAATCGTCATCAACAACCCAGAGCAGGGAGACTCGAATATTTCGAGTCTCCGGAGGCCCATTTCCGTTTTTAACCAAACCCCTGGTTTTGGGACCCAAACCGGGGGTTTTTACCTCGAACTCTTGTGTTCGCACGAGTTATTCCGTTTGTTTTACGTCGAAGTTTGTCATAAACGAACTTCGAGTTTCTTTTTGTTGTTCTGGCGCGAAATCGTCGCGTGCGAGGCACGCTGGCGATTTCGCGCCAGCAGTTTTTGTCCTCACTCTCGCTCCCCCTATCCCTCGTCCTCTCTTGCTCATTTGCAGGGAGGGCAAGGGGGGGCAAGGGCACGAGGCCACGAGGCCTCGCCCTCGAGGCCCTCGTGGCCTCTCAGCCGCCGATCCGGCTTAAGGCCGCGATCGGCGGCTGGCGGCTGGCCGGTCGGTCGCTTGGCCGGCCGCCGGCCGTCCAGCCGGCCGGCAGCGAGCTGGCCGACGGCCAGCGAATCGCTGGCCGCCGGCCAGCCCTCGCTGATGCGAGGGGTGGTGCGCAACCATCCCTCGCATCAGCGAGGAGGGAGGGCCGAACCGGCCCTCCCGCTACAATTGGTGTGAGGTTTTCTTGGTAGTTAACTTGTCGGTTGCCTGTCCTACGCCGCTATGCTCTGATACCAAGTGGTATGCCGGGAGCCAGCTACCTTTCAGTTACATTGCAAAACTGAATGCACCCACTACACTCAGGGCAAGATGCAAAGGTCATCTTATCCTGTCCCCTCTTTGTGCGCCTCCCACCCGCTTGAGCTGGACCATTCTGGCACCATGTATCTGTTACCTCTCGAGTCTATTGCGAATCGTGGTTATTACATTCTCACCCTCACTGATGAATACTCTCAATTTTGATGAGTACTTTGCCTTTGGAAGAAAATCTATGTAGTAGCTGCCATTCATGTTTGACTCCTTTTCTGCACAGCACAAGTGTGGTCATCTCCTTTGCTGCTTCCGTTCTAACCAAGGTGGCTAGTTTATGCAAGAGGCGGATGATTTTCTCAGGAGCCATGGCGTCAGACATGGAATGTTTGCGCCTTACATTCCAGAGTAGAACGGTGTCTCTGAATGGGAACTCCACTAGATGGACGTGGCAATGCCTTCTTGCATGGTGCTGTTGATGGAGAGGAGCTCTACATAGTTCAGTCCCCAGGTTTTGAGGATAGCACTGGTCGTGTTTGGCAACTACGGAAGGCCCTATATGGCCTCAAATAGTCATCTAAGTGCTGGAATGTAGAAATCAGCCGCACCCCCTTTGGAAGCTTGCTTGATGTGTAGTGTGGCAGATCCAGGTTTCCTTTTCACCGTAGTGGGTATCACCCTTGTCGCGCTCCCCTATGTGGATGATTTGCTCATCAAGTCCCCTGACCTCGCCGGTGTCCAGCGAGTGAAGGATGTGCTACAGTCCACGTACAAGATGGAAAATCTTAGGCCTGCACAGGTGTTTCTAGGTGTAGAGCTTGAGCCTGATCATGCCAACGGCATTCTTTGTGTGCATCAAGTTGCCTACATACAGACATTGGCTGAATGCTTTGTAGGCCTTGTGCCCACCGTCTTGAGGGCATCCACTCCCATAACCCTAGACGGCCACATCAAGCTAAGGTGTTGTGATGTTGACATACTGGGTGTGAGTTTGGACGTGACTATCTTTCGTTGTGTCATTGGATCACTCATGTTCCTCGCCACCACACGGCCGATCATTGCCTTTTTCGTGAACCTACTGGCTCTGTCCCCTCATTCCTTGCATCAACTGTACCTAGATGTAATGATTCTCATTGTGTGATATGTTGTCTCCACCCAACGTCATTGATTGACCATCTGCCACCAGGCGTCCGTAGTCGCTGAAGGCCACATGGATAGTGACTGGACTGGGAGCACGATGGAAAGAGTCACACTGAATGGATCTTCCATGTTGGCGGCATAGCTATTTGTGACGCAGTGGAAGGCAAGGGTGCATTATACTTAGCAATGTAGAGACAGAGTGCGTTGCATTGGGTGATGGTACAAACGAAGGTGTTCGGATCCTTTGTCTGATGTGTGAGTTCTTTCAGCCTGCATCATCCATTACAGTGCCATGTGACACTGAGAGTACCATTGCCATTGCAGACAATGATGTCAATCATCACACTTGCACAAAACACATCAGTATGGAGTATTACTACGTGCACACTTTGTTCCATGAGAGCAACATCTCGATTGTGTGGGTCGTGTCCGTGCGACAGCTGGTTGACTTCTTGACCAAGGCCTTCAATCGTGCATTCTTCAAAAGAGCTCTTGGTTTGGTTGGTCTATATTGGGGAGTGTATTGTCTTGTATCCGTAAGCTCCCTTATCATGTACTGCCTCGTGTACACCCTCACTCTTCGTGCGATCATCTTCACACTTGTGTGTACTTGCTAGACCATGGGGGAATGAGAGCATGGAGAAGCATGACTTGTGTTCTGCACCATCTATGTATGACCTCTGCACGTGTATGAGCACTGGTGCCCACGGGTCATGGGGGAGTGCTGTGATTTTCATGCGCACTGTCTCACTGATCTATGCTATGACCTCTCAGCTAGTGTAAATTCTTGTGTACACGACTGAATCGACGGACGTTGATGACAGTGGGCACTGAGCAATGGAGGGTACGCTGCATCATTGTGAGAGACCTGGATTTTGTCTCCTTGTGTGAAGTCTCCTACTTGGTTGCAGTGCGCTTCCAGATCCATCGGCAGCAATCACCATTACTTATGTCACCGACGATCGTAGGTGATTGCTCTGATTAGCATAGAGTTTGCCAAGGTTCAGACAACCATAACCTTGCTTTGTGAAATTTCAAGCTGGTTCTGACTTCACGGTCACGTTTTCAGCATCCATATGCTGGTGTGGTCCAGCTTTTAGGACAAAAGGATGACACCCATGTTTGGGGCTGTTGGTCCTCTGGCAGGGCTCACCGAGGAAAACACCTCAGACCAGAAAATGGTACGTTTCCCTGATTAGTTGGTACATTGAACAACAAGCCTCACAGAGATGAGGGCCTAGGTTAGTGTGTGAGGGGTCTCTCACCACGTATCTTTCTTGTTGTAAACTCAATCATTACTCACATCCAAGTGCAATTCTGGCACTAAATTTTGAGTACAAGTTTCCCATCTCAGAGCTGAGTAAACATTGTTGATCAGGCAGCAACTCTGGGTACAACACGCCACACAATTCAGTCCGAATGTGTGATGCAGCATAAAATAGTCTTGCTCAGACTAGTACAACATAATTGCAAGTAGTGTCCTAGAGGAGCACAATTGATATCTTCAAAACGTTCTCGAG
>SZWC01001952.1:116482-132807 GCA_023375785.1 Penium margaritaceum | reverse complement strand
GAGAGAGAGAGAGAGAGAGAGAGAGAGAGAGAGAGAGAGGTTTTTGAATGAATTTTCATAAGTGCGGCTTTGGTGGATGTTTGATCGAGTTTTTGGGCCACATCATCGGTAACGGACTAAAAAAGGTAGTGACAGTTGTGATTAGTTGACTTATACAAATTTCTGGGACTTCCAAGTACTTTTAGGCTTCTGCAACTACTCCCTTTGACTGGTAAAGGACTATCCTCAAGTTTCAGTGCCTCTCTCTGGTCTCACCCAGAAACCCACTGAGTACATTCGGGGGGACAGCTAATAAGAAGCATTCAACTATTCACGAGAAGCTCTGATGTAGGCATCAGCCTAACGATCGGCAGATCAAATGGTCGACTACATCATAGCAACTGACGTGTCCAAGCAAACCATTGGAGCCGTTCTCCTCCAAGACAACAGTGGTGGTGAACCGATTGCCTATGTATCATAAAAAATACGTGGGCCAAAACTCAACTATGCTGTCCATGAGAAGGAATTGCTTGCAGGCGTGTATGAATTCAAGGTGTGGTGGTGCTTCATGGTATACTGATGATGCATCATCCGCACAGACCATCATGTGTTGAAATACTTCAAGACTCAGCCAAATGTGAGCCTTCAATAAAACCAATGGACACAGTTCCTCAAGTTTATCTACGCCTACGAAAACATCAAGTACCGGCCGGGGAAAACTAAATCGCCAGATTCTCTAAGTCGGCGACCAGATTTAATGGCCAACATGGGTGCACCAGTCATGGAAGTAGACCCGTACCTCGCGAGACTGCTTGTGAAGGGTTGCAAGGAGTTATGTGGGTATGATAAGACCAAGGTATGGTTGAACAACCCTTGCTGGTGACGTCAGTTCACTTGTTAAGTTGTCGCTTCATCGAACGAGGAACTACGCAGAATGTTATTGGAGGAATCCCATGACATTGGCACAAGTGGACGTTTTGGCAAAGACAAGACGCTCAAGAAGCATTTAAAGTTCAACCAGTGGGACAAGATGCAGACTGAGGTGTCAAACTTGTGTGAATCATACAACACCTGTCTGAGACAAGAATCTCGTTGCACGTAGCCACCCAGCGTACTCCAACCCTTGCCTGTTCTGACAGAATCGCGGGTTGATATCAGAATGGGCTTCGTGACGGGACTGTCCAGCACCCCTGAGGGGTATGACGCCATCCTCATTGTGATGGACAGGTTTTCAAAAGTGTCACACTTCATCTTTATGACGAACACCATCACAGCAGAAGAAACAACGTGGCTATTCTGAAACCAAATCGTACGGCTACACAGCATACCATGAAGCATCATCATCATTAGAGACGACCGCTTCACTAGCCATGTTTGGCGCGAATGAACTATGCATTATGAAAGTCAGATCAAGCTATCAATGGCGTTCCAATCTCCAACCAGCTAGTAGACTGAGCGGACCAATCAGACTTGATACAAGCCTCATGGCACAGATTGGATGACTAAAATGCCGGCCGTCGAACTCACATAAAACTCCACCACCTCCACCGCAAAAGGTAAAATTCCTTTGGAAATGGTGTATGGAAAACTTCCCGCCACACTGGCTGGACTACAGAGTCAAAGCAACATCCCCACGGTCCAGATTCATCGAAGGGACTTCACAAGCGCTTGGGTGGAAGCACGGCAGACTCTTACAAAGACTCAAGCAGCTATGATAGCGATGACATGTTTAGTGCTGGCAAATGTGTTCTCCTCTGTTTAGCAAACATTAAACTTTGAGGACAAGGCTTTGCAAAGCTCAAATCCCAACGGTTGGGACCGTTTGAGATCGAGCGAATGAAAACCCTTGTCATCGCTATGTCTTGCCTACCTGAGAGCGATCCACCCTGTCTTCCACATCAGCAAAATCAAGCACTATTAGGACCCTAGTACAAACTTCTCCGGCAGAGATGTTGCAGCTCCAGCCTAGTACAAGGTTCCCTGGAGTATGTGATCGAAGACATCCTTGAACATCGAGACGTCATGGAAAACCAACCGAGTGTCTGGTCAAAGCAGTGCGGCTACGACGCCATGCGCAGCAGCTGGGAGCCCTACGACAACCTCCGCGACATGAATCATCTGATTGATGGCTGCCGGTGTCATTGTCCCACATCAGCTAATGCGCCAGGACGTCGCGGCAAGAAGGGGGCCAAGTGTTACGTCCCTCATGTACACGAGTCCCTAAACTCTGTGAGTAGACAGTTTTGCCATTACGTTTGTAGCCCACTACGCGAAGACCTCCAGAATTTTATGCCATTCGGCCGAGTGCATTTAGGCCAACTGCATCGACGTCTGGTGTTTTGTTCAAGACATTCATGACATTTTTTACCACCTTCCAGAATGGTGGACGAAAGTGTCGTGAACTACATCTATTTTTTTGTATTGTTTGTTTCATTTCTCGACGACGCTATAATCTTATAAAGAAGCTAATTGATGCTTTGGACGACGGTCGAAGTTGTCAGAAACTATTGGAATGGAACACCGGAGGTCTTGACAGGTGGTCAAAATGCCCTTGGCTGAATGCCATAAAAATCCAGAAGTCGTAGCGCGGTAGGCCATGAATTTCATAATAGAAATACCCACTTGCTGAGTTTAGGGACTCGCGTTTGTCTGGTTCGTAACAACCTCAACCCTCCAAGTGTGTGGATATACTTCAGATTTTTCCCTATACCATACTACCACATTAAAAGAGGAAACAATATTTTTTGGGCACTATTCTATATTTTTGTACAAATTTCTGATCCTACTTTGTATTTTTGTGGAGATTAGGGGCAGCCCTGTCCTTGGTTTGTGCTTAGGACTAAAAAACGCGCGCTCGGCAAGCACAACTCCAACGATCGTCATCTTTTCCATCACAAAAGAATGTGATGCACAGACACTCATATCCTTCGGTTAACGCAAGAGAGAAATGAGGACATTAGAAGCCTGACATTCTCTCCACAGAAATAGACGAACACAAGGGAGCTCACTGTGGTGCGTAGTCACTTCTTGTTTGTCACGGTGGCAACGCTCGGTCGTTCCTTTTAAAATGACTTGCATGGGCAGCATCTCTCCTGCCATCGTGGCACTGATCAGTGCCATAATGTTGCCCTTATCATCTCTGTCAAAAACAGGCACGTGCTTGGCTTCGAGGGAAGCGTACGTGCTGTTGGGCGAGGGAATCAGCTGTATGCCGGTATGATCCGCGTTCACAATGTAATGCGGATCGATGTCGTACATTTTCGTGAAAACAACAGCATGCAAAAACATTTTCTCACAATCTTGAGGCTAGTCCTTGGTGATGCATTTGTGGCGCTGAGATGGCACGGCGCCAGCGCCATCCCATGATGCGGAGGGTGAAGTTGCCACAAAACGATGGGCTGTCAAGGCTCTCAAAGGGGATGCCGTTGATGTCAGTGATCCCCTCCTTTGTCACACGTAGCATGGTGTGCCACACAATGGTGGCGTTCATGGGAGCGCCTTGCATGCACATGCAGGCAAACGTCTCCTTCATTTTGGTGTTGAGCTCTAGATGCTTGGCAAACATTCTTGGCCGGCCGCGACTTCCATGCTGGTGTTTGCCGCAAAAGTTGCCAGGTTTGATTGATGTCTTCGCGCTTGCGTGCATGAGGAGGTTGTACTTTTCATGGAGATCCGTTGGCTTTTCTGGGTCATACCACTTGTGCACTGTCACATTAGCCAAGTCGTCGTAAGGGAAGAAGCTACATGGTTGGCGGTAAGCCCTCCACTGGTGGCGGATGGCGTCACAGTAGGTCAGGTTGTTGGGGTCGCACACTGCTGCATGGATGATGCGGATGTGGCCTTCACCAAGCCAGTCGTGCTTCTTCCGCTTGTTGTTCGTGTGAGACGAGGGGCTGTGCTTGAATGGGTCATAGGGGGCATCGTTGTCGATGCAAATTTCTTGATGTCCTTCTCCATGCCGTGGTTGTCGTCGCTGAAGTCGAAAACGATAGGCTCCACAAAGCCACGTGCGGCGGTGGCCAAGGAGGAAGACAGTGGCATGGGCTCACGTGCAAAGGCGTGCACACCAAGCACCTTTGGTGGACAGCCAGGGCGATGTTTTGGTGCCTTCAAAAGAACGGGGCAGTTCTTGGACTTTTTGGCAGCTCGCTAATGCTGGGTCTTGTACTCCTCGGGTGTGACATGGCTGAAGGAGGCAGTGATATTGTTCTCCATGATGATGTGGGTGGCTGGAAGTTTGGGGTGACAGGTCGGCTGAGTGAACTACGTGATTGTGCAACAACACTACCTCTAAATCTTGCCATAAGAAATCGCACCGCTCACAGTACGTGGGCTTGCTTCTCGACGGCAAATGATTCTACATATCGCGGACGAGTCTTGACATGCGGAGTGTGAAGTTTGATACTTTAAACTTTGAACTCCGGTCTCCGATTGCTCGTGCTGGGAATTGAAGACGACCGGTCGTAAAAACTGTGTTTTTGTGAATCTCGGTTTGACTATTTTGTGCTTGTATAGAAGCATCGAGGCCGCTTTTTCATTAAAGAAAGAATTCCTTCTCATTTCTTTTCATGTGGCCATACGGTATCTGCCCAAAGGGCACTCCGAGCTTGAAGCCCTGGTTGTTTGAGTGGTAAGACAAAATGACATGTTTCAATCTCTAACCAACCCTTTGGCCCCGCTGGCCGATCAGACCAAACAGAGGGCCCCGTCGGCCATGACGACAACCTCAGGGCCCATCTCTGTACAGTCAGTCTCGGTCTCGATTAGGCAATATCAACGGCCAATGTTCGCCCATGAAAGACGGTGAGTAGCGAACATCAAATCATACTTAATACTTTTCGCAGCATACTTGGAAACAAAGTGTCAACAGAATGGGTTCTGATCGTGTTTTCCTTCCATAGCACACGGTTTTGGATGTCATGAAATTGTCAAATGTTTTTCCGATGCATTATGCCTGCAAGAGGTCATTTGAGGTACCTAAAATGGTAACATCCCGGCTATCTTGAAGCACGCCGACATCTAGCGGGCCCTTGTGTTGACTGCCGCCCTAACACAAGCTCTAACACTGATGGATCTGGCAATGCGGGTCCTTGCTGTTACATACCAGACGTACACCAGTCCCTAATCTTTTCGAGTGGACATTTCCGTTGTTACACAAACAGCCTATCACGTCACAAGACCGCGACATTCACTCCGACGGTCAAGGACAAACTGGCCAACTACCCTTGCCTCCAATGAATCTTCCCCAACCTTTTGACAACTTCGACCACTCTCGCGAATCTACAACGGAAACATCATGACCTTTAGGTTGACTTCTCAACGCACCGATACGTGTCTTGATTTATAAATATGCATCTCGCATCTTCACCATTGATTCTCAAAGTCCCCCGACTTCTCGGCGGACTTTCTCGAATCTGGCCACTCACGACGCGGCTCCGCACGCGATGCTCGGCAATCGACCTAGCGACCCTGACTATGCCTCATTCATAACTCGACGCTTGTATATATGTATTCGATCATTTCGATACTTGTCATCAAAGTACACTTACCGCTCATTATAAATTGCTTAAGTGTCCCAATTTCTAAAGCGTGTTGTGTCTCGCAATTTCTACCTGTTCACCATCTACTCTCCGTTCCATGTAACACTTGGTATCAAAGCGTAACGGTGCTAAAGAGACATGTGACTACTTTACCCATCCGGAGGACTACCTCGCACAAGCCATCAGTGCATCACGCACGTCAAGATTTTGCAGAGTCCGCGACTACAACATGAGGCGAGCAAGCGCAACCAAAGACTAGTAGCGGGTCTTCGGCGACGACTTTGGCGATGGAGGAGCAGAATGTGCCGATGGATGCGAATCCCGAGGCCACAGAGAATGCTGACGTGGCAGGCTATGCGACAGCTGGATCAATCCCTAAGGAATTGACAACCAATCCGGTTGCGAACCCAACAGCGATAAACCAGACGCCCCTACTAAGAACCTTGACGACCACAACACGGACGACAGGTGGCACTAGACGACAAGCGCGGATCACCAAGGTACTGGCAAACGGAATCTCCGTGCTCAAAGGGGTCAACACCCATCTGCACCAATAGCTCAACGTCGCGATGGAAACAATTTGCGACGCAAGCGCACAAGAAGTGGTGCTCGTTGAGCAAAATTGGTGGTCTGACCTAAAGGTTATCCATTGGTAGAAGGAGACCAGCAGAGCATCATCAACGGCCAACGGAACCCATCTCATATCGCCAACCATAGGCGTTCTACCCTTGGAATAGATCAACCCGCAATGGCAATACGTGCTAATGCCACCAACTGACTGGAACAAATTCTCGCACATTTCGGATGACTGAACAAGAAGTTTGACGCACGGTACAAACTCTAGCGTATTTGTCACCAGTCCAACGTGGCAGAGTGCATACAGAGATTTCGTGAGATCATCACCGGAGCAGAAAATCTCCTCGACAAACTCTGTTTTCACTGCAGCCACGGCCTCAAGCAAGATATCTGACAAGCTCCCGCAGTTTCTGGCGTCCAAAACGATTTGCCGAGGATGATCGCAGCAGCAAAAAGGATTGACAACGCCAACCACAACTCTCGGATCGAGGAACCTCGATCTGAGAGTTATCATACCCAGCAACCTCCTAACCATAACTTTCGTGAAAACAGAAAAAACAAAAAACCAGTTGGCAGACTCCTCAAATCCAATGGAAGTGGATGCCGTAGACCAGAGAGAGACGAGAACGTCCTACAACTATGGAAAAGTCGGGCACATCGCTCGCAACTGTCGAAGCAAGCAGCAGGACAAAAGAGGGGGCAGTCGCAAGAGAATGAATGGGGAAACGGCAAAGGACAGTAGAAACAGTTGGAAATCTTGTCTATGATGAACGATTTGCACCAAACGATCGTCCATCTAAACGGCCCACATCCCCGTAGAGGGTTTCTGCAATCGCAAAGTTCGACGAGGGGTGCGAGGATGACCAACCGGCGATACTAGTAAAACTTTAGCCTCGAGGATGCAAGAGTTGCTGAACGGTACTGGTACTATTGGATGGAGGAGCTTCACACAGCTCCGCAAGCAACGACATGGTTCGCAAACTGGGTTTGTATTCCAAACCAGGAGTATTTGAAGGAAAAACAATCGATGGAAAATTGCAAATAAAAATACTCCGAGAGCCACTACAGCTACAAGTAGGAGATCTACAGGGTGCAACGGTATGGAGGTCTTGTCCAATGAGCGATCACAAGATCATCCTATCACAAGATTTCCTATACCATTCCTATACAACTACAAGTAGGAGATCACAAGATCATCCTAACACAAAATTTCCTATACCAACACAATCCGCAGGTCGACTGGAACAACAACGATGTCTACGTGGAGATCGAAGGAGCCAAAACAAAACTTGTGTGTGTGGGACGGGAGTCAATAGTGGAAGCAACATAGGTGGAAGCAGTAGAGGAAGCCGCGGTAGCCGAGAAGTGACTTGTGCAACCGATACCGCTCAAAATGGCCAGGTACTGTCTACGATGAGGAGCTCGTACGTGGCTCATACATATCGAGCCAACGGGAGTGGCAGCAGCTGACTCATCATTGGCCTCAACAGCCTCATCAAAATCAACAACATGTTTGCAATGGTACCCAAATAGTTCGTACCACTTATCCGGGAGTTTGCGAATGTCTTCCACGATGAACTCTCAAAAGTATTACCTCCTCAATCAGACGTCGACCATCGCATCAAAGTGAATCCTGGCAGAAAAAACACAGTTCAAGGGGCCTATCAAATGAGCAATCACAAGCTGAACGAGCTGAAAAACCAACTCGACAAGATGCTCGGCCAGGAATTCATTCGCCCATCTACATCATCGTACGCCGCACGTGTGGCAGAAGTCGACATCAAGAAGATGGCGTTTCGAACTTGCTACAAGCATCTTGAGTTCACGGTAATGCCGTTCGGACTAATGAATGCCCCGGCAACATTCATGGTGGAAATGAACAACACTTTTTGCCCATATCTCCATGAATTTGTCATGGTGTACCGCGACGACATCCTGGTGTACAGCCGCACCCTGGAGGAGCACGATGGACATCTTTGAAAAGTTCTCAAAGTTTTACAAAGATATGAAATTTTCAGAAAACTCTCGAATTGAGACTTCGGCTGCTATTGGATTGTGTTTTCGGGTCCGTCATCAATGGTGGACGCATCACCATGGATCCGAAAAAAGTGGCATAGTCACTGATTGGCGGACGCCGACCAATGTTAGAGAAATTCAAGTTTTCCTTGACTTCTACAATTGACATCGGCACTTCGTTCAGGATTACGGCCGGGTGTCAGTGCCTCTTTCCGACCTTGCTCGAAAAGAAAATGAGTGGCGGTAGGGAGAGAGGGAACAAGGAGCATTTACCGCTTTGCGTAACTATATGATCTCGGCGTCAGCCGTGTAATTAGCCAATCGAACGGTTGACTACGCCATGGCCACAGATGCGTTAGACCAAGCCATCCGTGCAATCTCTTGCAAGACCACAGAAACGGCGAGCAAACGGTCGCCTACGTGTCCCAAAAACTGCGAGGACCGGAACTCAACTACGCCATACACGAGTGAGAAATTCTGGCGGTCTTGAACGCATTCAAGAAATGGCGGTGTTACCTAGAGTGCGGCCGATGCATCGTGCGCACCGACCACCATGCATTGAAATATTTGAAGACGCACCCAAACCTCAGTCGATGTCAAACCCGGTAGATGGAATTCCTTGAATCCGGGTTCGACTACAATATCGAGTACCGGCTAGGCAAAATCAACCGAGCAAACACACTCCGCCGCCAACCAGATTTAACGGTTGATGTGGCAACACTAGAGTTGCTGCGAGACCCATATCTCAAGCGATGGTTCGCACGAGGTTACGACCAGCACGGCGGATATGAGAACACGAAATGATGGTACGTCGCATCCTACTGGAGACGACACTTCGCTTGCCATTTGGTTGTTCCCCCGAACGACGAACCTCACCGCATGTTGCTCAAAGAGTGCCAAGACACAGGACTAGGTGGACACTTCGGAGAGGACAAGACGCTGAAGAAGCAAGCGAAAGACTATTGGTGGGACAAAGTGCAATCCAACGTGGCCAACTTCTGTAAACATTGCAACACATGTCAACGATAGAAATCCTGTTGCACACGGCCACCCAGACTTCTACTACCGCTCCCTATTCCGACGGATCCATGGACGGATATCTCCATGGAATTCGTCATGCAATTACAAGTCACACCCAAGGGATATGACGCAATCTTGGTGGTCGTCGACAGGTTTTCCGAAATGTCCCACTTCATTCCAATATCGACCACCGTCACTGCCAAGGGAATAGCTGCTGAAGTTCGTTGGCCACTCACAACTCTGTGCCCTCTTGCCTCCCACACTCTTCACACACTCGTGTACAGATTGAGTGACAATGGTGCCACCTGGGGAGGTGTATGACGTGCCTATCCTGACTGGAGCCGTCGTCGCCCTCAAGCTTCTGCTGGACCCAGGAGTGCCCTCTGGCACAGATGCAACCATTGAATGATTCTCCATGATACTCTATGACTGTCTGTGATGCGGTGTATGCTAGGGCCCGTACATTCTCACTGCCGTGCCCTGCATCATATTCTTCTGACTTGCATGTGATGGGGGAGCTGTATTTTCCCGGGTGCTGATCCCTAGGGGGCCACGGTGCCGGTCTTGGTCGTGCCTCGGTGAGAAGCCGCCCTCGGTTAATTCCGAGTGGTCGGGCTCGACCCCCAGGTGGCGGCACTAGCTCACTCGAGCGTCATGCTCGAGGTGAGTGCGTGCTCACCGGTACTAGGCTCGCTTGCTCCCCCTCCTCTCTCTTGTCTTGAGTTTGAGTGCAAGTGTTGCAAGTTACTTGCCGCATTCATGGCTTGTCCCGCTCGTTTGATCTCCTTGCACACTCGGCTCTTGCCACACTAGGACTAGCTAACAAGGAAGGTTCCTAGTGACTACTGGTATCAGAGCAAGTGAGGCCTATCTTCCTCACCGCTCCGCGATCCTGGTCCGTACTCCTTGCGGCCCATGCATCATCATCGCCATTCTCCCGGCAGCCTCCGTTCTCATCTCCCGTACTCTGCAGCAGCCATCAGAGCTGCATCACCTCCTCTCGGCTGTGGCGGGTCTCCACTTCTCGGAGCCTCGCGATGGCTACTCACTCCGCTTGCATGCACACGCGGACTCTCCATGCCGGCAGCGAGGCCGCAGCAGCCGTCTGAGCTGCCATGTCATCCTACTCGCGTCGTACTGCACCCGATTGCCTCACACTCCTCCACAGCCACTCTGGGCTGTAGGTGAGGTCGTGCGTGGTACTTGTGGGCAGGAACCACCCCATCTTGCCCTCAGCGATCTCTCGCTGCATACCGATCTATCCCGCTGCCTTCTGCTGCTCTCCCCGCACTCGCACTGCACTTGACTACGTCATCTCCCTCTGCCGCCACTCTCGGCTGCTTCTGGAGTTGCCTGGGAATTGGGCGTACTCACAACCCTCTATCTGCCCTCGGCAACACCACGCTGCTTGCGGTGCTCTCTCTTGGTGCATTCTGTCGCCCGTGCGGGTTTCTCACACCAGCAGTCACTTCTCACTGGCATTCTCAGGTGCCCGGCACACGTGGGTGGTTCTCTTTACTCTCCACTGCTGCTTGCTGCCATTGGTTGCACCCAGATTCTCTCCTGCCCCCAGTTGCGTCTGCAGCTGTAACCGTCACCCTGGATTCTCCACCACTTGACGGAACCCCTGACGAGGAGCTCGACTCTCTCCGGACTGTCGTGCGGTACGCTGACGACAGGTGGGAGGACCCAAGGGACTACAACCCTCCTCCACCTCCAGACACAGATACTCCCCTCTGGTTTCGCATGCTCGACTCCAACTACTGGCGAGATGACATAGGGAGGGCAGAAGCTGCGCGTGAAGAGGAGATCAACCGGCAGGTGTACACCGCAGACGACCTGCCACCGTCTCCCCTTCGTCCTACGACCATGCAACCCGCAGCCGATACCTCACCATTCACATCTTCATCTACCCCTCACACCACTACTGACCCTTCTCCCGCTGCTGCCGCATCTGCTGCACCGCTTCCAACTCAAGAAGTGCCAGGCGTCATTCCTGTACTCCCAGTCCACACAGACTCCATTCGTCTGGCAGGTGCCGTGCTTGACGCAGCAGCTGGGGCAGCAGCGACCTTTGCTGCAACTGCTCGTGCCTGCAGGGCCCCTACTCAGACTGCGGTCGGTCGTGCAACCGAAGCGTACGCCCAGACAGCAGCCTCACTCACGCTGATTGCAGCAGCTGCAGCAAACGTCGCCACCCAGATCACAGCAGCAGCAGCTTCTGTCACAACTGTGACCTCCACTGCTGCTGACTCCACTGCTGCCGCCGTCGGCTCCATTCGCGCCTCCACTGTAGCAGCTATCCTGACCTCCACAGGTGCTCCATGCGAGCTGACTCCACACGTCGCCACAGGGGTTCTTGTGGCATCTGCATCTGCAGTAGTGGCCGGAGCCACTGTCACAGGCCTTCTGTGCCTGACCGTGGTGGCTGCAGGGTGGGTCGCGGTGCTCTTCTCCTCGGCAGCAGCTGTGGTGGCTCCTCTCTTCTCCCTGCTGCCCCGTCACTAGTGCGGTGAGATCACACCTCTCTTCACCTTCTCTCTCTATCCCTTCTCTCTTCTTCTCCTCTGAACTCTACCGCCTCTTGTTCACCCCTTCTCCCATCATGCCTGGACCGGAGGATAAGCTAGAGGCCCTTCAGGCCGCCCTTAGTGAAGCTCAAGCCGAGCGTAGAAAAGCGCAGGATGAGCTTGACCGTGAGCGTGACGCGCAGCAGGAATTGGCCGCAACAGTAGCCTCACTCGTGTTCGAACATCTCCGCTCTATCCCAGCCTTTGCCGCAGCTATTCCTGCTGACCAATCAGGGTCCACTGGCTCCTCAGCTCCGCGGGGTGGCGGTGTCGCCAATGCCTCCGCTCCCGCTCTCTCTGTTGGAACAGCCTCTGCTGGCTCTCTCCCACCATCACGGCATAAGGACTTTGAGACCCCGCCACCGCACTTCACCCCCAAGCTCACCTTCACCTCCTGGGAGACGCGCTTCAGTGCGTGGGCTTAGGGTGAATTGTTGTGGGAGTATTACTCCCCTGATAAGCCGCCGTTTGTGCCCCAACCAGCGGAGGCTGCCCGTGCTGTACGGGCCCTCATCAATGCAGGTCCCGAGAACCTCCTGGATGACATCGGTTTATACAACGCTGACCCTATCCGAGGGACTACTGCTGATCCTGTGGGCGCTTATGCACTCATTCGCCGCCGCAAGACTGTCACTGGGCACGCGGCTCAGAGTGCCCTCACCGTGCAGTTCAACACCTTGCAGATGCGGGCGCACGAATCTGCAGACGAGTACTGGGCGTGCAGTCTGCGCCTGCTACGAGACCTTGGCAAAGCTGCCCCAGGTCCTCTCTCAGCCTGTCTCTCTATCGTTGCTGGTCTCATCCCTGAGTTGTCTGATCTGTACCTCCATGTCTCCCAGGCTGAGCTCGAGCGCCTTGCCTCTGCACCTATCCCTGCTGATGCCCCACCGGGGATTGGCCCTCTCTTTGATTTCACTGATGCACGTCTCACTGACTGGTGGAACGCCCTCCAGAACAAACGCATGCACCGCGCCGCCATCGCAGCAGCTACTATCTCCTCACCCCCTGCCTCCACCGCAGCCTCTTCCACTACCCCATCTCAGGCTTCAGTGCACTCCACCGAAGGTGCCTCTCGCGGCGGTGGCAGTGGATCAGGCTCTGGCCGTGGCGGCAGGCGTGGGGGCAAAGGACGTGGTGGTGGCCGTGGCGGCAAGGGCTCTGCCTCACCCGTTACCGACGTCACCTGCTGGAACTGCGGCGCGACCGGTCACTCTGCACCCAAGTGCCCTGCCCTCCGTGAGGACGCACGCCTTGCTTCCTCCATGCGTGCGCATTGGGCGCGCACCGGTGTTGCATCCTCCTCTGCTACCGCTGCAGTGACTGTCTCGTCCTCCTCATCGTCCTCATCTGCCTCGGCCCTGACCACAACACTCGCTCCCGTTCAGCCGACGCCGTCTCCCCCCAGCCCTTGGGGCTGGGTGCCTCCGCCGTCTGGTCCCTACTACGGGCCCCCGTCTTCCCACTACTCCGTCCCTCCTTGGGCTCGTGATGACAACTACTACTCCGATCGCTCCTCTGCCCGCTCCTCCGAGCGTTCCTCTGATCGCCGGGACGAGGAGCGCACTCTTGAGCGACGCCTGGCCGAGCTCCTTCACCTTCGCTCTCAGGGAGGTGAGAGTGTGAGTGGCCATCCTGTTGTGTTGTCCTGTGAGTCCGATGTCACCCTTCGTGGTCCCTCCTCTGGTGGTGTGCAAGGGGAGTTGCCTGATGACCGTGCTTGGATTGAGGACTGGCAGTCTCACACCCTGCCTTCTCGTCTTGGTTTTTCCTCTTCCTCCTCCTATCGTGGCACTGTTGCAGTCTGTCTTGTCCTCCCTTCCACTCGTGCCTCCCCTGGCCTCTGGATCATTGATTCTGGGGCCACCCATCACATGACCTCTTGTCGTTCCTCCTTCGTGTCTCTTGGGCCTGTGTAGTCTGTGCGCTCTGTCCGAACTGGCTCCGGTCAGCTTCTCCCTGTCCAGGGTGTTGGTGTCGTCCGTTTTGTTGGCCCTGGCGGCACTGTGTACCTTCCTGATGTTCTGTATGTCCCGGACCTTGAAGTCAGCCTTCTCTCTGTGACCACTCTTGACGATCAAGGCATGGACTTCTCGTCCAGCCGCGGCCTTGCCTCCATCTCTTTTCGCTCCTCTGGCCATGTTGTTCTTCGTGGTGTGCGCTGTGATCGCCTTTTCCGTGTTCCACTCACGTTGCCCTCGTCTTCCGCTGCCTCTGCCTTTGTTCATGTCGCCCCTTCTCTGTCGCCTGACCACGCTACCCTCCTGCATCGTCGCCTCTATCACATTCACACTGCCGCAATCCAGCGCCTTCTTTGTCTCCAGCCTGCTCATGGCCTTGACCCTGCCACTTTCTCTCCTCCCTGCACATCCACTTGCCTTAATTGCGCCACTGGCAAGATGCACCGTTCCCCTTTTTCCACCTCTGAGTCCACTACCTCCCAGCCCCTTGACTTGGTGCATGCCTACGTCATGGGTCCCCTATCCCAGGATTTCCTGGGCGACCTTGGTCGGTACGTTCTGTGTCTCACTGATGACTTCTCCCGTTTCCGCTGGGTCTTTGCCCTGAAACACAAAAGTGAGGTCACCGACGTTCTCGAGTCCTGGCTTCCTCAAGCGGAGCGTGCGTGTCAGCGCTCTTTGCGTGTGTTTCGCAGTGATTGTGGGGGTGAGTTCTGTGGTCCCACGTCCCGCTTTCTTGAGTCTCGTGGTGTCCGACTTGAGTCCACTGCGCCGTACACACCCCAGCAAAATGGTGTCTCTGAACGCTGGAACCGCACTCTTGCTGACGGTGTTCGCTCTCTCCTCTCTGCCTCTGGTCAGTCTCATCTCTTTGCCTTCGAGGCTATGTCTTACATGACTTGGGTCTGGAATCGCATTCCGCATGGACCCCTTCCTCACACTGTCACCCCCTTTGAGCGATGGACTGGCCGACGTGCTGACCTTTGTCTTGCCCGCGTTTGGGGGTGCCTTGCCTCCGTCTGGATCCCCTCCGACCAACGGAGTGGTAAGTTGTCCCCTCGTGGTCGCCTTTGCATCTTCCTTGGTGTCTCATCCTTCTCCAAAGCCTGGCGCTTCTGGGATCCTTCCCGCTGTCGTGTCGTTGAATCTCGCGATGCTCTGTTTTTTTAACATCTGTTCGAACGTGACGCTCCCCGCTTTGGTGGGTCCCTCTCTCCGCCTCTTCGGGGTGGGGGTGGTGATTCTCTGCCCTCAGGGCCTGCTCTTTCCCCCTCGGTGCGTCCCTCCGTCCCCTCTGCCCCCTCCTCTGCTGCCCAGGGCTCTTCGCTGCCCGTGCTCCCTTCCCTGGTCTCCTCATCGTCCACGGTACCCTTGGCCTCACCTAGTTCCTCAGGCTCCCCTACCGGCTCAGGCTCAGGCTCCACTACCGGCTCAGGCTCCCCTACCGGCTCAGTCTCCCCTGCCGTCTCCTCCTCTGATCCCACTCTTGGCGCCATCCCGCCGCCTTACCCTGTCTCCTCGGAGTCCCCTCCCGTGTCCTCTTCTCCACCTGATGTAACTGGTCCTGCTGCTCCTTCTGCGCGGGCTCCGCCCATTCCCCCAGTCTCACCCTACACGCGCGGTGGCCGCCTTCGGGCTCTTCCCACTCAGTCTCAATATGTCGTCTCTGGTGACCCTGGCCTTCGTGCTCTTGGTCTCACCACCACTGGCCTGTCCATTGCCACTTCTGTTGTCCATCCCAGCACAGCACTTGGCTACTCACTTGTTGAACAGGAGTTTTACTCCGCAGTGACCTCCTCTGCAGCCGGGTATGTTGCCTCATGCTGTGCAGCCGCCGGCCTCTCTCCCCTTCCTCCTGAACCCCAGAATGTTCAGGCAGCGCGCATCGCCACTGACTCCCCGTTGTGGGAGCAAGCCATGAAGGCCGAACTTGATGCCCTGTCTGAGCATGGGGTGTATGAGCTCGTTGGTCTCCCCCCTGGTCGCAAGGCAGTTGCTGCCAAATGGGTGTATCGTCGCAAGCTGAACCCAGACAACTCAGTCGAACGGTACAAGGCTCGCCTCACGGCCAAAGCGTTCTCTCAGATCCCTGGTGTCGACTTTGACGAGACCTTTGCCCCGGTCGGTCGTTACACCACTGCCAGAGCCCTGCTCAGCCTAGTTGCTCAGCATGACTGGGAGCTTGAGCAGATGGACGTCAACAATGCCTTTCTACATGGTAAGTTGGATGAGGAAATCTACATGGTCCAGCCACCTGGCTTCTCTGATGACACGAACCGGGTTTGGCGCTTGCGCAAGGCCCTCTATGGCCTCAAACAGTCCCCACGGTGTTGGAACCAAGAGATCACAGCTACCCTTGAAAAAGGGGGTTACAAGCGGAGTGCTGTGGATCCGGCCCTCTTCCTTGGTCCCTCCAACAAGCCGCTTGTTGCCATTCTTGTCTATGTGGATGACCTTCTCATTGCCTCTCCCGATGTTGCGTCTGTGGCTGCCGCCAAGTCTCTGCTCCAATCAGCATACAAGATGAAGGACCTTGGTCCAGCCCGTGTCTTCCTAGGGATGGAGTTGGAGCGTGATCGTGCACGTCGCGTCTTGCATGTGCATCAGGCTGCGTATGTGCGTAGCCTGGGGGAGCGCTTCGCCCCACTCCTCACCTCCATTCCCAC
>SZWC01001952.1:93848-104880 GCA_023375785.1 Penium margaritaceum | reverse complement strand
CCCCCCCCCCCTGCGTGCTTGAATGGCAATGCTGGCAGTGTCGACCCAACATCTTGGTCCCTCTTTCTATCCTCCACTTCTCTCCATGAGGATCTCCTCTCATTGGTGGTAACTTGTCCATATCTAAATGCTTCTCCACATGTCAAAGTGCGTTCATAATGAATGCTTGCTTCTCCTACTTGTCTTGTCCTCGAGAGTCCACCACCCAATTTCGTGTTTCGATGCTTCTCTTTTCTCCTCATTCAACCTTTGCCTTTCGTGCCTTCCCTTCGACTTTGAATGGTCAGAGCTTTCTTAGTCCTTTCCAGCTTCACAGTCCCCTATGAATCAATTGTTGCCCCTCAATCGCCCTTCCTTCAATCCCCTCCATGACTCTTCATCACTTAGTTCGCATGCCTTCCACATCCTCAATTCCTTCCCATTGGGTTCTCTGCATGGTGCACTTGCGTGTTCTTCCACCATCCCCCAATCGTTAGAGCTTCAAAAGAGGTCGGAAGAGGATCCTCTTGCCATGTTGGAGTTGTACATGGTGCACACTTTGCCTGGATGCACCTCCAATGATGTAGGAAGAAGTTGTTTTGCTTACATTTCTTGTCCTCCACTTTCTTTTCTCGACCTCTCTCCGGTCATTCATTATTGTTTGCGCTTCTCCCCTCCTCCCTCACCTTCCATTGCTCTAAGAAAAGGAATTGACTGATTCATGCAATCTTTCTCACCTTGGAATACAGAAAAACCACTATGAAAAGCTTTAGGGAACAATTTTGACCATGTAGGTGGGTACACATTGCTCATAAGAAAACGTATTGGTAGACTTTTGCGTGGCTTTGTCAAATGTGTTCTCGATACAAAACAAAGTGGTTTCTCCATGCACCGGGAATTATGTTTTTTCCACAATCAATGTTGTTTTTTACTTGAGCATTATGGGCAACAACATGTTTTAATTTATATATTGAAAGAGACGGCCGCTTTCCTGGGTTTATAGCAAATGAGTAATGAATGCATTGAACTTCTCTCTCACATTAATTTTAGCTACATTCACCGTACTAGGTCCTGCAAAAGTTCAGGGACCCTTGACCCCTCGTGGATGACCACGAAACCTCGTGCCTAGTTGCGGTTCCCTGCGATGGACTCCTGCCAGCATGTGGAAACAGCCGTCCGCGGCAGTCATGTTGCCTGAGGCCGACGTGGCACCTCGTTCGCAACTGCTGCCGCGCCAGTCAGCTTTGCACGGTGGAAAGTCCTGCTGCCGTGAATCTGACGGTTCTTTGTGCCGGAGTCACGCTCGGATCTTCTCTCCTGGTGCAGACGGCCGGCCGCCGCTGCTGACCGACGTCCCTGGCCGTCTTTATGCAGGAATGTATCTTGGAGACCGCTCCCGGTTCTTCGCGATTTTTTTGTCACGGCGGTGGCTTGCGTGCGCGTTGCGTGCCCACGTACCACCTGCCTGTCAACCAGTTTCCGAGCTTCGCTCGTATCGACGACCCGCCCTCCAGAGGCCAACATGGGGGAAGAGGGTGGGGGCCGCATGACGTCGTCCCCGTCGCCTCTCTTCGTTTCATCGTCGTTTCGCTTCCGTGCCTCCGTGGCACACGATTTTGGCGCATGTTGTACATGCTGACGCCTGCGTGACGCTTAACAAATGTTTTCTGCGGCGTGGAGGTTGAGCTTGCCAGTGACGCCACCCTCCCGTGCGCTGTACGCGCAGGAGGTGCTTCGAAGCAACCGCGCTTCCTCGTGTACCCAGCCGTTGGTACTAATATCAGGTGGTCCCCCTCCACGAGAAAGTGATCTTCCGCACCGATTCTTCGTTCTTCCGAGCTCAGGTGTTCATTCTGAGAGATAGCATTAGTTCCCTGTGCATCCATTGAAGACTTCGTCAATGTATATCGCCGAGGAGACTTCGGTTGCTTCGCGCTTAGACCATGGCCACGCCGGTGCGACGAGGATGACGTGGTTGAGTCCGCCTAAGCGCTATGACGCAGGATCAATACAGCTTGAGGGGCTCTCCGAGCTCCGAGATGTCGAAGACCCTTGTTACTTTACTACCTTGGAGTTCCTCCCTGACCGCCAGGTTCTTGTGCAGACGTCAAGGCTGGGGGTGAGTGCTGGCGGATAACGACTTTTACTGCTGCACATGCGCGAGGCATGGGCTGGGTTAAGTCCGTCACTGAGATAGGTTTCTTACGACCACCTGGAATCGATCTCGTTGGTTGGCTGCAGACTGGAGTTCCTGTTGTGGAAAAGGTTCGCTGGATAGACCAAGAACTGTCCCACCTACAGTCACCTTACCCGATCGAGCACATTGAGTTCACCAACCTTGGCGACGCGGGTAGGTTTCTCGCTACTTTCACTCGGAACCTCAATCCGCAGCAGCAGTGGTCCTGGACGAAGCACTGTGGGACGAAGGACTGAACTGGCTCTGTTCCTTTGAGCAGTTGTACAGTTCACATCTGAAGCAGCCCGGGCCAAGGCGATGATGCGTTGCGACATGCTGAAGTGGCGTGCCCTTGATATTCCTTGGCGCCCATGTGTCGAGGACGATATTAAAGCCCTCTGGTGGGTGGGTCTCAGCGGCTGCCCTCCAGAGTTGGCAGCATCTGCGCGCCAGGTATGGCACGAAGTGTGATCGATCAGACCCGCCTGTGTGAGAGAAGTGGTAGTCACCCTCACACATGTCGGCCTTCTATTTTGACAGGCTCTGCACTCCTTCGGTGAAGTCCGCGGCGAATGCCCCCCTCCTCAGAACGGCCACCTGGCCCAGGCTCGGAGCAGCCAGAACGGCGCTCACATGCTGAAGTATTACTTCGTTCCTAACTCTAGGGCTCGTCTCCCAGCGATGTTACCTGTCTCAAGGTACGTGTGAAGCTCGAAATGGAGGTGCGGATGTTGCGGTGTGTGGTGTTCCTCGTACGGTTGCATGACCAGTTCTGTTTCTGAGTGCAGATCGAAGGGATCACCTCCACTCCTCGTGCGAGTTTTTGCTCCGCATGGACACTTAGCTCCGAAGTGTTCGGATTTTGGGGCTTCACACTCGCAGTTCGGGTGTCCCGAGTGTTTCAGACGCCGGCGCAGATTTCATGAGGGTGCTTGAAGATTGTTTTGCCTTGAAGATGTATTACATCCAGGAGAGGCCCTATGAAGGCCTCTCAACTCCGCCCTTCCCCACCTTTTTGTAGTCGCCCAGTGAGCTGGCGGCTATCATCTGCCTAACCACAAGAGTCAGTTTGTACAGGACTCCTGTGCGATACAGCTAACTTCACCCCAGCTTTCAGCTCGTAGTTGGCTCCTGATGCACCTTCGGCGTGGCAAGCACCAGGAAGATACGAGACAGGTGTGCAGTGAGCACGAGTACTCCACAAGGGTGGTGTCATCCTTTCTATTCCTTTGTCGCTTGCTTTTCTTTTCTGCTACCTCCTGGAAAGTCAATTTCCTCTTTTCATTGTCGATTCAAGTTTAATACTCCGGGATTATACACTGATATTAATCAATAGTGGCATGGTTTTGATCAGAACAGAATGGCAGTGGCAGACCTGGCACTTTGTGAGGGATGAATTGCTTCAAGTACTGAGAAGCTTGCCACCCTCCTTTCCCTTGAGACATTCTTACTCCATGTGTGAGAGATTGCTCGCTGCCTACAATCCTAGTTAAAGCATTTCTACAGAGGATAGGGAGGAACAAGAGTGTAGTAGGGAAAAACTGCACATGGACCAGAGTATTCTTCCACTATTGGGTCCCTTCCCCCCCTCTGCCCACTGGCACCCAATGTGTTATCTGAGAGAACTATCATGAATGTACTGAAGAAACCCTCGCCTAGACCCTGTTGCACAATTGAATTGCTCCGTTGTAACAAATGTGCAAAGCTTCCTTATAGAACAAATTTTTGAAAACAATCTCAATTCACACTTTCATGAGACTTCCAAAGAGGGACAGGCCAGTGGAACAGACTCTGAATGTTTGATTTCGATCATTAGTATGCATACTAAACCCAAGACTCTTCAACATATTTTTATTTTAGAGATATATACCCCTGCAAAGCCTTGTAGCCAGTGTGCGAAATTCTGACCCCGGTTGTTTGAAATAAACCCAAAAAAAATAATTCCTTCACTAATGACTCTAACTTGAGGCGGAAATATGGTAAATGAACATCTGGCAATAGACAGCAAATAAACAGTGTCGCAAACCCCAATAAGAAACATGATGTGGTAATGTTCAACAAAATGAAAACATCTCACTATTGCAATGAAGAAGTACACAATGCTGACATCAGAGTCTGCTTGGAATTTGTACATTGGGTAAGTCCAACTTTCTGTGTTTGTCTCTCATACTCCTTTCTGTGCACATATTGTTGGTTTGTGTGGCTTCCACCCGTCACAATCGATGCTAATGGATTACCCATATATTCACATTGGGGGTATATAGTGGAGGAGAGCGCGACGACACGACAGGCCTTCGGAGTGTCCCGAGACTTCTCCAGCACGTACGACAGCGACGGCGAGACGCGGTCGATGCGTTCCGGTAGCCCTGTGGGCTTGTCGGGAGCTAGGAGAGTTTTCTTGGTGGATTGAGACCCGCGCACCCCGTGGACTATACCGGTGCGACGAGGAGACCCGGTGGCTGTACTAGTGCTTCTAATGTTAGGAAAGCCGTGTGTGATGTCTAGATGTTGATTCTGAGATTTTCTGGCACTGCTCCTGTTCTCTCGGTGGTCGAGACCCGGACACTTGGAGAGCTGTTCCGGTGCCTCGAGGAGACCACCGTTACTGTTATCGTGGTGTACGCAGTGTGTTCTCCCCGCTGACTCGTTTCGGCTCAACGGGGTTGACGGGGCTTGGTGCGGCTAGCTGCCGGCGCCCCTACTTAAGCCCGCTAGGGGCTCATTTGTACTCTCTCCTTGTTCTTTAAATCCAGCATTCCAGACTTAGCCAAATTCTTGCCGTCTTGCATTGCACTCACACACAGAGCTCATGTTCGCTTTTGCATGGGCCTACATGCCCTAATTTATTTCCAATTTGGTATCAGAGCACAGGGGGGCGTGTGAGCAGCAGAAGCAACAGCAGTGGGCAAAATGCGAAGAGAACGCGTCATGTGGCGCCACGTCGGCAGCAGCGTGAGGGAGCGTGAAGCGACTGCATGTGAACGCCACAGGGGCGGTGAGCCGCGCACAGTAGCACTAGCGATTGCGGCGGCAACAGCAAAAGCAACAACAACAGCAGCCACTACAGCAGTGGCGGCAGCAACAGCAACGTGTAGCAACGGCGATAGTAGTAACAGCAGCGTGCAGCAGCAGCAGCAACGGCGAAAGCAGCTGCAGCAGCGGATCAGCGGCTGCAGCAGTAGCGTCAGCAGTAGCAGCAACATATAGCAATAGCAGCAGCGGCCACTGTAGCAGCGACGGCAGCAGGAGCAGCGTGCAGCAGCGACGGTAGCAGCAGCAGCGTGCGGCAGCAGCAGTAGCGGCGACAGCAGCAAGCAACAGCGACATCATCAACAAGCAGTAGCAACGAGTAGCGGTAGCAGTTGTTGCGCAGAGCAGCAGCAGCAGCAGCAGCAAGAGAAGCAGCAGCAGCAACAGCAATCGCAATAGTTGCACCCGCCGCTGCAGCTGCTGCTGCCGCTGCGAGGAGGGCCTCGCAGTCCTCCTCTGAGGGGGGGCCCTTCGAGGGGGCCTGTCGGCCCCTTTCGCACCCCCCCCCCTTCCTCCCCTTCTCAAGGGGGCCCTCGAAGGGCCCCGCCGAGCCCCTTCGAGGGGCCCTTTGGAGGAGGCCCGTCGGCCCCGTGGGCCCCCTCGGTCCCGTCGGCCCCGTCGGCCGACCGACGGAGGCGCCGGGTCAAAGGGGCGGACAGGGATCCCCCCCTTCGCTCCCTCCTCCCCCCCACACCCACTCGCTCACTCGCTGGCTCAGCGAGCGAGCAAGCGAGCGTGCACAGGAGGGAGGGCCAGACAAGCCGGACACCCCCCCTCCTTATTTTCTTCGTTTGTCCACCTAAGTGGAAATCGAGAAAAGGGCGGGGGCGAGTACCTAAAAATACGTAAAGGGATACGCTTGAAAGCGAGTGGAAAAGGAAGAAAAAGGAAAAAAAAGAAAAAAAGAGGGCGTAAGGCNCCCCTTCTCAAGGGGGCCCTCGAAGGGCCCCGCCGAGCCCCTTCGAGGGGCCCTTTGGAGGAGGCCCGTCGGCCCCGTGGGCCCCCTCGGTCCCGTCGGCCCCGTCGGCCGACCGACGGAGGCGCCGGGTCAAAGGGGCGGACAGGGACCCCCCCCCCCCTCGCTCCCTCCTCCCCCCCACACCCACTCGCTCACTCGCTGGCTCAGCGAGCGAGCAAGCGAGCATGCACAGGAGGGAGGGCCAGACAAGCCGGACACCCCCCCTCCTTATTTTCTTCGTTTGTCCACCTAAGTGGAAATCGAGAAAAGGGAGGGGCGAGTACCTAAAAATACGTAAAGGGGTACGCTTGAAAGCGAGTGGAAAAGGAAGAAAAAGGAAAAAGAAAAAGAAAAAAAGAGGGCGTAAGGCGAGCAGAGGAGAGAATTAGAAAGGAAAAAAGGGGTGGAGGGTGAGGGCAAAACAAAAAAAGAAACACAAAAGGGGGCCTGAGGGCTAGAGAATAACGACAAAAAAGGGGGAATCGTCCAACTACTACTGCTGCTGCCGCAGCAGCCTTCATAGCAGCAATAATAGTATCGGGCAGAGTTGCAACGACTCTATTGTGCGGCGACTGCGGCAGCGCTTGCAGTTTCGCCTTCTCAGCCGACAGCGGATTGTGCGTCGGCGGCTATCTCCACTTCGAGACGCGTCCTGTACCGGAGTCTTCCTGGGGCTCGTGGATTGGTGCGCGCACTGTACTCCGTAGGATCGACGGCAGATTCGAGTCTTTCCATCTCCAAGGGCTGAGTCGTCTACCACTTGGAGCAGCAGCCACACCTGTAGCAGCCGCCACCCCTTCTCGTCTTGGAGCAGTCTTTGCTATATGAGTGGCAGCAACATTACTGGCCGTAGTTAGTCAGACTCTAGTCTCGGGGCGTGCTGTAGTAGTGCAGCACTTCCCATCTGGTCACGTTTGCTGACCCGGACGCCGTGACCTCTAGGAGTGACAGTACCTACTGGCCTCATTCTCTCCCGTGGCTTGGTGTTGACTACCAGGAGTAGGTGCCCTCAGTACCTATCCATCGTCCAGTGCACGAGATGAGTGCGTGGACACGAGATGAGCAGGCGCCCTGCGCGTTCGCCTGTTACTACTGTGGTGATGTACGTCATGGTTGGCGTCGCTGTTGGACGCGCCCTCCCTGCTGGCATCCACCTTAGCTACAGCCTCGTCCGAGCCTGCGTTCTTCATAGCATATGGATCTCCCGGCGTTGGTAGATCCCCTAGCTGGACCTCTGGCGAGCATATTCGCCAAGATCCACGGCTTGCGGTAGACGGTGCAGCGGCTTTGTGACCTTGTCGTTACTGAGCGTGCTTCTGCTACTCGTTTGTTGACGGCCTCTTCGATCACATCTCCTCCATCCTCTCGTCCTTCCTCATCCGATGGTGTAACTTAAGCTCCACCTGCCAGCGAGGCACAGGCTGCCACCATCCTTTCGATCATCCACTCCGCTACGACCATGACGCCACCCCGCGATGACATGTCTTCATGCAGTCGTTCAGTCGAGTGACCCTGCGACGTCAGCGTCAGCGCTCTGCATGCCGTGTTTGCTCCGGTTTTGATACATCCTCCACCTCCTCGGTCTCCGTTGCTCTACCTGTCGAGGGAGAGTGTGGTCAGCGTGTATTGCCTGATGTGACCGTAGTGATAGGATCCGCACTCGCGCCGGACGATGGTGCCCGAGCGTCAGCCCAGGCAGACTCACATGATACGGTGACAGCACATGGCGTGGAGTCCGATCTCGACATGGCGTTCATGGTCAACTTCCGTGTCATCGAGCTCAACTTCCACGCCCGGGCTGGATCCAGATCTCCCCAAGCAGCAGGTTACATCAGGAGGAGCGCAAATACGGCGTCCTTTGGCGGTGCCACTTGCGGCTCCAACCGGTGGAGGTCCAGCGGCGGCAGAGGAGTCCCGTATGGATTGGGATGCGTCTACTGGACTTTTGGGAGAGTGTGTGCAGCAGGCTCACACCAGTCTGGCGGAGGTTGTAGGAATTGAGACATGTATGTCATCGAGTTCGACATCTACGCCGGGGCAGGAGCCGGACGTTCTACAGCAGCAGGTTGCATCAGGAGTCTAGGTGCCGCGTGCTTGGGTGGTTCCACTCGCGACTCCGACCGGTGGCGGCCTGGCGGTGGCACAGAAGTATTGTGCGGATCGGGATGCCCCACAAGGATCTCCGGGGGCGATGGCGCACGAGATTCACACAAGTACAACAGTGGTCGTAGTGCATGAGCAGAGTCGGCCGGTTGGTCTTTTGGAGGTTGAGGCATTCTTGAGAGCAGTAGTTATGAGAGGTGTTATTGGGACGGGTGCTGTAGCAGACTCTCCAGGCTTCACCGTGTCATCTGCGCTACCTGAGGACCAGCTTCAGCGTGAGGAGTCACCCATGTTCCCTGAGTCTCTGGGTCCCCATACACACGAAGGAGGAGCAACATACATGACGGAGTCAGATGGTGGTCCTCATTCTATCATCGAGCAGGTGGTAGCAACCAGCCTTCTCGACGAGACAATGCGTGAGCGCCAGCTACGCTTGTTAGTTGCCTTGACATGCATTGTTGAGCCGGAGTCTTGCACACCTGTGTCCACTACGGCGGCAGTCGAGGACACTGGAGCAGATCCGTACACTAGGATGGAGTCACATCGTCAGCAGGAGCTATGTTCTGCCCCCTCGTTTTACCTGTTGGTGACCCAGCTGATCACATCGACGCTGAGAGTGGCAGTACCTGTACGGACGACATTTCTACATGCTCCATGGACTCTGATGACTCCTCCTTCTCATTCTCTCTCGGCATGCGACCGCTCACTCCTCGCATGACAGACACGAGCTGTGATGTGGATGCGACAGCTGCAGCTGCATCCAATGTTCCAGCGTCGCCGAAAATTGCGAGCTTGGTTGACCCCCAGGAGGATGCAGTAGCACCAGTTCCATCGTCCTCAGCAGCAGAGATGTTAGGAGCTGTAATCACGAGTTGTGTAGTCTGCATGTGCAGCATCCAGTGAGGCAGAGTTCATCCTCCGTGAGGCAGACATGGGCCACCTCCAGATGTCCGAGGCAGATTATGCTGACCTGCAGGAGCGTGTAGTCATGCTATAACGGGAGGTGATGGCCACGAGTGAGCGATTCTCAGAGGAGGGGAGCATCACTGCGATCGGTACGATTTTTCCGCTAGCACCATTTGGCACACCCATACTCGGAGAAGATCTTGTACCAGATCCGAGTATGACGTTCGTTGGAGACACTGTCACAGGAGAGGTGAGCGTGCTTTCGGCTTCCGCCATCCTCGCTCTTGTCGACCCCATCATCGCTCCTCCTTCTTCTTCTACTGTCGTCGCACACCTTCATCCACCCGACTCACCTGCCCCATCGTCATCTTCATCCACGAGTGGTGATCCTGTTCGTCGCTCTAGCTCTCCTCTTCTTGCAGTACACCCTTGTGCCTTAGGATGTGCTATCCCGTATCAATGGCCAGCTCCGCCAGTTCATCCACGCACGCGTACTGCTCGCCCATTCCCTTTCCTCCGGCATACACAGATGCATCGTGACAAAGCGGGGATTGGAGAGACTGTGAGTTGGGACCCTTGGCAGTCAGGCGAGGACTGGTATACCCAAGGTGATGCAGCTGCGACGTGAGGAGTTGTAGCCGAAGACACCACTTCCTGTTTGAGGGAGGGAGTCGACTCGCAGGTGACAGGGGGAGCTATCTCTGCATGATGGATAGACCACATGAATCATTGGCCTGGATCTGTTCAGCTACGACATCAGCATCTCCATCGCGGACATCGCTGCTAGGTTCATCTGCCTAGGGGGAGTGTTGTGTGGACCTCGACCTGACGCGACATCATGGGAGATGCATGGCAAGGTCCATGCTGTGTTGTGGGCATCTACAGCGTCCCGCATGTGGCTCATGCTACGTGCCTGCACAGCGGCATGTAGATGGTAGCATCCTGTTGGTCGAGACCCGGACACTTGGTGCGTTGTACTAGTATCACGAGGAGACCATGTGATCGTGTGTCGTGGTGTGTGGCTATACTGTGTGGGGCATGTGCATGCGAGCTGTTGGTTGAGACCCGGACGCGTGGTGCGTTGTACCCGTGTTACGAGGAGATCCTCCCATGATCCTGTGTTTGGATGATGATGTTGGATTGCTAGTAGCAGTCGAGACCCGGGCCCTAGTACCGCCAGTGTCACGAGGTGACCATCTTGTCGTATGACATATGTATGATGTGTATTACACTGGTTTGTGTGCGTGTGCACCACTCCTCTCATGGTCGAGACCTAGACACTTGGTGGGCTGTGCCAGTTTCTAGGGAGACCCTAGATGGATAGCAGATGTGTGTGTGTGTGTGTGTGTGTATGTGTGTGTGTGTGTGTTCACTCATGCATATTATGGCTTGCCATACGCTGTTGTTCCGTGCCTTGGCTCACTTTCTTCTGGCGTTGACGGCCATGTCAGCCAGGGGGAGTGTTGGTTTGTGTGGCTTCCACCTGTCACGATCGATGCTGATGGATTACCCATATACCCACATTGGGGGTATATGGTGGAGGAGAGCGTGACGACACGACAGGCCTTCGGAGTGTCCCGAGACTTCTCCAGCATGTACGACAGCGCCGGCGAGGCGCGGTCGATGCGTTCCCGTAGCCTGTGGGCTTGTTGGGAGCTAGGAGAGTTTTCTCAGTGGGTTGAGACCCGCAGACCCGGTGGACTATACCGGTGCGACGAGGACACCCGGTGGCTGTACTAGCGCTTCCGATGTTCGGAAAGCCGTGTGTGATTTCTGGACGTTGATTCTGAGATTTTCTGGCACTGCTCCTATTTTCTCGGTGGTCGAGACCCGGGCACTCGGAGAGCTGTTCCGGTGCCTCGAGGAGACCACCGTTATTG
>SZWC01001952.1:67410-93560 GCA_023375785.1 Penium margaritaceum | reverse complement strand
TGGACGTTGATTCTGAGATTTTCTGGCACTGCTCCTATTTTCTCGGTGGTCGAGACCCGGGCACTCGGAGAGCTGTTCCGGTGCCTCGAGGAGACCACCGTTATTGTTATCATGGTGTACGCAGTGTGTTCTCCCTGCTGACTCGTTTGGGCTGAGCGGGGGTGACGGGGCTCGGTGCGGCTAGCTGCCGGCGCCCCTAGTTAAGCCTGCTAGGGGCTCATTTGTACTCTCTCCTTGTTCTTTATATTCAGCGTTCTAGACTTAGCCGAGTTTTGCCGTCTTGTATCGCACTCACACACAGAGCTCATGTTCGCTTTTTCATGGGCCTGCATGCCCTAATCTAAATCCAATTCATGTGGGTGAGGGGAGGTGTATACACTTGATTGTTTGTTTCCCAACTCGGCTTCTACGCTGTCAGCAGCGTAGAAGCCGAGTAGCAGGGGTCCAAGGTCTCACCTCGGGGCCGCTTGTGTGCCTTCGTAGGCATTTTCCCGCGATCGAAGGCCTGACGCTTCTAGGACCCTACTTGTCGTTGCGTCATTGAGTCACGCAACACGCTCTTTTTCGAGTCTCTCACCTACCGTGACTTGACTTCGATCACGGCACACTCTGCAACACATGTTCCTACCTGTGAGGGTTCTCGGCGGATGGGGGAGACTTCTATGCCAGAGAGCACCTCTAACCAGGCTGATGTGTCCGTTTGAGCCCCCTTCACCTCTCGGCCTCCGGCCCTTGATGACCCGGCGATCATCGCCGTCGGTCCAGAGACCTAAGCCTGTTTCACGCTCCACAGGTGCCCCTGCTTCTGTTCCCGTGCCTACTTCTACGCCAGTACCTGGGTCTGCTGGCACTCCTGTTTCTGTGTCTTGTCCAGTCTCGCCTACTCCCATACCTGCTCCTGCTGGCACTCTTGCCTCTGTGTCAGGTCCAGTCTTGCCTACTCCAGCTGTCACACCCAGCCTTGTGTCCGCCACACACGCATCTCCTCACACGGCATCACCGGCTACATTGCCTCAGTCCACACCAACTATGGTCGTGCCTGTCCCTGAGCCTGAGGTACGCCCCTCGAGCTCCGGTTACTCCCGTGAGCCCGTCGGCCGTCTTCGACCACTGGATTCTGGAGCTCAGCGAGCGTCCGGCCCCGCACCCAGGCGCTCCTCTCGCAGCATTGCGAGTGGTGACCCCGGTACAAAGGTCCTAGGCCTGAGTGTCCACACTGAGCTCACAGAGGTACATCCAGCATGGCCCGTAGGCTACGATCTTGTCACACGTGAGTTCCATATCGCTTGTGATGCAGCAACTGATCTTGAGGTCGTCAAGCCTAGCACCGAGGCATGTGTCCTTGCCGCACAGAGATCTCCCTCCATGGTGCCCAACCCGGGTACCCTGAGGGAGGCTCTCTTATCACAGGATGCCGACGATTGGCGCGCTGCCTGCGAGGATGAGCTTCGCGCTATCCGAGAGTATACAGTCTACGAGCTTGTCGACCTTCTGCCTGGGAGGAAGACAATTCAGGTCAAGTGGGTCTCTCACAATAAAGCGAAGCCGGATGGCTCACTGGAACGCTACAAGGCTCGCTTGGTCGTCAAGGGGTACTCTCACATTGAGGGCAGCGATTACACCGACACTTTTGCCCCTGTCGGCCGCACGACCGCATGTACAACGGATCCTTACATTCACGGATCCTGGATTTGGATCTTGGGAGTCATGTACAACGTGTTGTGCTTCTAAACAGCGTGGTAGTGCCTCGACGATGTCCATCGACGGCTGCCTTTGCCCAAACCATATCCGGCCATCCATGGTGCTGATGATATTATGGGGCTACAGGTGGTTGGTCAATCGACATTGAAGATATGAGACCAATGAACTCTCAAGTCGCCATCTCCAGGCTGGCAACTTGACAGGTTTCACGCGGTTGACACGCATGATGCATGTGCCAGCCACGCAGACGTGTCGCGAAATAGTTTGCCGGTCCAAAATATGCCGCGCATAATCAGCTGTTCGATTTCGAATGTGCAAATGAGTGTGCTACGTGGATGACTTGAGCCGAACGTCTAGTCAGGTTTTATGACCCCAATCCCCCTCCCTCTGCCATAGGATCCGGGTCAGGATCTACAGATACAAGCCGGATCCACAATCCTGGAACCGGAACGGCGAATCCGGATCTGGATCCGAATTCACGGGTAGGGTACCGCGAAGCCCAGGATCCGTGTTCAGCCTTATTCACCGCCATCTTGGTCTATGTCGATGACCTCCTCATCGCGTCTCCCTCCCTCGAGGCCGTGAAGGAGGCCAAGGCTGTCCTTCCGACTGCCTACAGGATGAAGGACCTCGGTCCTGCATCGGTGTTTCTTGGTATGGAGATCGTGCGAGATTGCAGGCGTCTGACACTGTTGCTGCATGATACGCACGAGTCGTGGGGGAGCATTTCAGCGATCTCCTTGGTGCAGTGCCCACCGCTTCCACACCTCTTACACCTGATGGGTAGGATGCCCTGAAGGTGGATGATCCCACACAACTGGGGGAGACAATGGACGTGACCTTGTACCTCTGTCTCATCGGATCTCTGATGTACCTGGCCACTACCACACGTCCTGACATCGCTTTCGCTATTAACCTCCTCTCTCAGTTCTCGCAGGCTCCATGTGCCAGAGCCCTTCACGCGGCTGTGCGAGTGGTGCGGTACGTGGTCTCCATGCCGTACCTTAGACTTTATTTTTTTTAGCAGTATTCGATGGTCCTTGACGGCTACACTGACAGCGATTGGGACTGGAGCCCAGATGGACGCAGCCGTACTGGCTACGTGTTCCTGCTCGGCGGTACCGCTCTGTCTTGGCGTAGCGAGAAACAGGGCTGCATCGCATGTAGCTCGTCGGAGGCAGAGTACGTTGTTTTGGGCGCAGGGGCTGCTGAGGCGGTATGGCTGCGGCGCCTGTTTCTTGAGCTTGGTCAGTCAGTAGCCGCCATTGTGCTTCGTTGCGACAAGCAGAGTGCACTTGCCATTGCGGAGAACTCCGGTGTCTTTCATGCTCGCACAAAGCATATTGCGATTGAACATCACTTTGTGCGTGATCTGGTGGAGCGACACGTGATCTCCGTCATGTGGGTTGGTACTGACATGCAACGTGCTGATTTCTTAACGAAGGCACTAGCTCGCGGAAAGTTCCTGGTGGCCATTCGTTCTGATGGGCTTCGCCCCATGCTTGGGGGTGGTTGAGCGTGGGGTGTGTGTCCGTGTGTCATCTGTTTTACACACACTATTGTACTTGTCCCAGTGCTGCATGTGTATGGACATGCGTACCATCGGGCAATGGGGGAGTGTTGTGATTTGTGACGTTCTTGTACAGTCTACTGTGACCGCTCGGCCGTGTCCATACTCGTGCAGATCCCTGAGGCGGGCCCTGGTGACACCGGTGCGACAAATGGCGGCGGACTACCAGCTTGGAGCTGGCCGACTACCGTTCCAGAGCCCCGGACACTGCCGGGACTTCCTACTATTCTTTTTGTAGCTTGCAGGAGTTCTTCGGCGGACTGGCCATGAGCTCGATTTGCATGTTTTTGCATTGCGTGTCCACCGTCTGATGTGGTTGCATGCATGTGACCAGTCGTAGTGTTCGTCTCGTGATACTGCACGTCTAGGTTCAGATGGCGCAGGATTCTGACATGTGTGCACAGAGTTATGGCCAAAACAGTGGTTTTGGGCCGGTTTTAGGACAGCTCTTGGACCGCCGCGTGCGACACCCGTAGTGTGCCGCGGCAGGTATTTATGCCATGGACCTGTCATTTTTCATCTCTCTCTGCAAATGCTATTGAAGCATTCAGACACCTTGCCTTGTGTCCCCTAGCCAAACTCTTCCCGTTGCATGCACGACTTGTGACTGTCGTCACCGTCTGATCAGGCACTGACGCCTGGTCAACGGGAGTGTTGCTAGGAAGCTTCCTTGCATGTTCTTAGCCGGAACACATCGACCGCGTCTTGCTGGCGTTGTCGTAGGTGCTGGAGAAGTCTCGGTGCAGTCGAGAGGCCCGTCGTGTCATCACGCCCTCCTTAACCATATACCCCAAATGTGGGTATATGGGTAAACCAACGGTGTCGGTCGTGACGAGTGGAAGCCACACAAACCAACACTCCCCCTTGCTGACATAGCCGTCCATGCCAGAATGAATGAAGGAAGGCATGGAACATCAACGTATGCCAAACCACAATATGCACCAGGCAACCACACACACACACCTCTGCTATCCATCTAAGGTCTCCCTAGACACTAGCACATGCTACCAAGTGTCTAGGTCTCGACTATGAGAGGAGTGATGCACACGTGCACAAACCAGTGAAATGCACATCACACACATGTCAGGCGACAAGCGGGTCTCCTCGTGATACTGACGGTACCAGTGCGCGAGTCTAGACCGCTACGAGAAATCCAACACAACAGCATCATCATCTAAACACAGGATTATGGGAGGATCTCCTCGTAACACGGGTGCAACTCACCACGTGTTCGGGTCTCAACCCCTAAGAGCGACCCAGCTCGCATACACATGCCACACGCAGTATAGACACACCCCAAGACACGCGATCACATGGTCTCCTCGTGACACTGGTACAACCCACCAAGTGCCCGGGTCTCGACCAACAGTGTGCTATCGTCCACATACAGCTGTGCAGGCATGTAGCATGAGCCACATGACGGATGCTGTAGATGCTCATAGCAGAGCATGGACCTCGCCATGCATCTCCCATGACGTCGCGTCAGGTCGAGGTCCACACAACAACCCCCCTGGGCAGATGAACCTGGTAGCGACGTCCTCGATGGAGATGCTGATGTCGTAGATGAATAGATCCTGGGCGGTTAGTCATGTGGTGTATCCATCATGCAGAGATAGCTCCCCCTGTCACGTGCAAGTCGGCTCCCTCCCTTAAAGATAAAGTGGTGTCTCTGGCTACGACTACTCACGTTGCAGCTGCATCACCTGGGGTGTACCAGTCCTTGCGTGACTGTCAAGGGTGTTGGTTTGTGTAGCTTCCACCAGTCACGACTGACACCGCTAATTAACCGATGTACCCACATTCGGGGTATATGGTAGAGGAGAGCTTGACGACACGACGGGCCTTTGGACTGCACAAAGACCTCTCCAGCACCTACGACAATGCTGGAGAGACGCGGTCGATGCGTTCCGGCAGTCATGTGGGCTTGTCCGGAGGTACGAGAGTTTTCTTGGTGGGTTGAGACCCGCGCACCCGGTGGACTGTACTGGTGCAACGAGGAGACCCAATGGCTGTTGTGGGGCTTCCGATGTTCAGAAAGCCGTCTGTGATGTTTGGACGTTGATTCCGAGATTTTTTGACATTGCTCATATTTTCTCAGTGGTCGAGACCCAGGCACTCGAAGAGCTGTTCCCGTGCCTAGAGGAGACGACCTTTGTTGCTGTCATGGTGTATGTAGTGTGTTCTCCCTGTTGACTCATTTGGGTTCAGTAGGGGTGACGGGGCCCGGTGCGGCTAGCTGCCGGCGCCCCTATATAAGCCGGCTAGGGGCTCATTTGTAAACTCTCCTTTTTCCATTACATTTGGCGTTCGAGACTTAGCCAAATTCTTGTCGTCTTGCATCGCACTCACACACAGAGCTCATGTTCGTTTTTGCATGGGCCTGCATGTCCTAAAATATTTCCAATTAAGGGTTCCAACTCATAGTGTATCCTATCTCCGCTCTACCGCAATGCATATGTGTACGGAGGAGGAAAGGGAATGGGCGAGCAGCACGCATGCGTGGATGAAGTGGCGGAGCTGGCCTCCGATAAGGAATAACACACCCTAAGGTACAAGGGTGTACTGCCAGAGGAGGAGGGCTCGAGCGATGAACCGGATCACCACTCGTGGATGAAGATGACGATGGGGCAGATGAGTCGGGTGGATGAAGGTGCGTGATGGTAATAGTAGAAGAAGGAGGAGCGATGATGGTGTGGACAAGAGCAAGGATGGCGGAAGCCGAAGGCACGCTCACCTCTCCCATGATAGTCTCTCCAACGGACGTCATACTCGGAGCTCGTACAAGATCCTCCCCAAGTATAGGTGTGCCAGATGCAGATGGTGGGAAGCTCATGTCGATAGGAGTGATGCTCTCCTCCTGAGAGAATTGCTCACGTGCTGCCATCATCTCCCGCTGTAGCATGACTACACGCTCCTACAGATCAGCATAATCTGCCTCGGACATGTCGAGGTGGCCCATGTCAACCTGGTGTAGGATAAACTCTGCCTCACTGGATGCTGCACATGTTGACTGCACAACTCGTGAGTACATTACCATCTACATCTCTGCTGTTGAAGACGATGGAACTCGTGCTCCTGCATTCCGCTAGGATTCAACCACGCTCGCAATGTGCTGAGACGTTGGAACATTGGATGTAGCTGTAGGTGTCGCATCCACATCACAGCTCGTGTCAGTCATGCGAAGAGTGAGCGGTCGCATGCCGAGAGAGAAGGAGGAGGAGTCATCAGAGTCTGTGGAGCATGTGGAAATGTCGTCCGTGCAGGAATTGCCACTCTCAGCATTGATGTGATCAGCAGGGTCGCCAATAGGTGAAAACGAGGGGGCAGAACATAGCTCTTCTTGATGAGGTATCTCCATCAGCATGTACGGATTTGCTCCAGTGTCCTCGACTGCTGCCGTAGTGGACACAGGTGTGCAGGACTCCGACTCGACAATGCTCGTCAAGGCGATGAACAAGCGTAGCTGGCGCTCATGCACTGTCTCGCCGGGAAGGCTGGTAGCTGCCGCCTGCTTGATGATAGAGTGAAGGCTCTGATACCATCACTTTGTCATGTATGTTGCTGTTCCGTCGTGTGTACGGGAACCCGGAGACTCAGCGAACATGGGTGACTCCTCACGCTGAAGCTGGTCCTCAAGTAGCGCAGATGACACGGTGAAGCCTGTTGAGTGTGTTGCAACACGTGTCCCAATGACACCTCTCATATTTGCTGCTCTCAAGAATGCCTTAACCTCTAAAAGACCAACTGGCCGACTCTGCTCATGCACTGCGACTGTTGTTGTACTGGTGTGAATCTCGTGCGCCAACGCCCTCAGAAATCCGTATGGGGCATCCCGATCTGCACGATACTCTTGTGCCACCGCCATGACGCCATCGGTCGGAGTCGCGAGTGGCACCGCCCAAGCACGCGACACCTGCACTCTTCCTGATAGAACCTGCTGCTGCAGGATGTCCGGCTCCTGCCCAAGTGTAGATGTCAAACTCGATGACATACATGTCCCAAGCCCTAAAACCTCCACCGGACTGGTGTAAGCCTGCTACACACACTCTCCCAGAAGTCTGGTAGACGTATCCCGATCCGTATGGGACTCCTGTGCCGCTGCTGGGTCTCCATTGGTCGGAGCCGCGAGTGGTACCGCTCAGGGACACAGTGCCTCTGCTCCTGCTGATGTCACCTGCTGCTGTGGAAGATGTGGATCCAGCGCAGACGATGAAAGGCAAGTCTCCACCATGAACGCCATATCGGGATCAGACTTCACACCATGTGCTGTCACCGTATCATCTGAGTCTACCTGAGCGGACGCTCGGGCACGACGGCCTGGCGCGAGTGCGGATTCTATTGCTACGGTCACAATAGGAAATGCGCAGTGACCACACTCCCCCTCGATAGGTACAGCAACGGAAGCCGAGGAGGTGGAGGATGTAGCCAAACCGGCGCGAGTACGGTGTGCGGAGCGCTGTGGCCAACACCGTGGGGATACACGACTGGAACGACTGCATGAAAACCTGTCATCACGAGGTGCCGTTGTGGTCGTAGAAGAGTAGAGTATCAAGAGGATGGTGGCAGCCCGGGACTGACTGATAGATGAAGCTGAAGGGATACCATCGAATGAGGAAGAACGAGAGGATGAAGGAGATGTGGTTAAGGAGGCCGTTGACGATCGAGGAGCAAAAGCACGCTCAGTGACAATGAGGTCACAAAGGCGCTGCACCATCTGCCTCATGCCGTGGATCTCGGTGAATATGGTCGCCAGAGGTCCAGCTAGGGGATCTACCAATGTTGGCAGATCCGCATGCTGTGGAGGACGCATGCTCGGACGAGGCTGAAGCCGAGGTGGATGCCAGCCGGGAGGGCGCGTCCAACAGCGACTCCAACCATGATGTCCATCACCACAGTAGTAACAGGCAAATGCGTAGGGCGTCTGCTCAGATGTCCACGCACTCATCTCGTGCACTGGACGATAGATAGGTACTGAGGGCACCTATTCTTGGTGGTAAACACCAAGCCACGGGAGAGAATGAGGCCAACAGATAGTTTCACTCCTGGAGGTAACGGCGTCCGGGTCAACAAACGTAACCAGACGAGACGAGGTGCACTACCACAACACGCCCGGAGACTGGAGTCTAATTAACTGCAGCTACTAATGCTGCTGTTACTAATAGAGCAAAGACTGCTCCAACATGAGAAGGGGTGGCGGCTGCAGGTGTGGCTGCTGCTCCAAGTGGTAGACAACCTAGCCCTCGGAGATAGAAAGACTCGCCGTCGATCCTACGGAGTGACGTGTGTGCACCAATCCACGGGCCCCATGAAGACACCGTTGTAGGACGCGTCTCGAAGCAAAGATTGCCGCCGACGCACAATCCGCTGTCGGTTGAGAAGGCGAAACTGCAAGCGGTGGCGCAGCCGCCACACTATGAAGTCGTTGCAACTCCGCCCGACACTACTATTGCTGCTAGGAAAGTTGATGTTGATGCAGCGGTAGTAGTTGGACGATTCCCTTTTTTTCTCCTCTTTTTTTTTCCTTGCCCTCAGCCACCTCTTTTTTTCTTTTTTCTTTTGTTACCATCACCCGCCAACTTTGTATTCTCTATCTCGCTCTCCCCTCTTCTCGCCCCCATCCCCGTCCCTCCTTTATTTTGTTTTTGTTTTGTTTTTTTTTTTCTTTCTTTCTGCTCACCCCAGGTTTGACCGTCACCCGGTTTTGGATTGCACCCTAGAAAGGGGGCAGGTCAGGATTTGGGGGGAATAAGAAAACGAGGGGGCGATGTCAGGTCGCCCCCCCTCCCTCGCTCCTTGCAAGCTCGCAAAAAAAGTGAGCGAGCAAGTGAGCGAGCAAGCGAGTGAGTGAGGAGGCGAGGGACGGGGGAGGGGGGGGGGCGGTCCGCCCCTCCCTCTGTCCGTCGGCCAACGGAGCTGAGGGGCCCCTCCGTGGAGCCCTCGAAGGGGCTGGAGGGGCCCTCCGAGGGCCCCCTCGAAAAGAGGGGAGGGAGGGGGGGCGAAAGGGGCCGACAGCCCCCCTCGTAGAGGCCCCTTGAAGGGGGTCGAGGGGGCTCCTACGAGGGGGCGGGGGCCCTCACATGAGGGTTGCGAGACCCTCCAACAGCAACAGCTGCAGCGGCGGGTGCAGTTGCTGTGGTTGTTGTTGTTGCTGCTGCTCCTGCTACTCTGTGTAGTATCTGCTGTTGCTGCTGCTTCCGCTGCTGCTACTGTTGTTGCTAAACTGAACAGCAGCTACTGCTACTGCTTGCTGTTGCCGCCTACTGCTGCCGCCACTGCTGCTTGCTGCTGCACACTACTAATGCTACCGCTGCTGCTGCAACGGCTGCTGCTGCTGCTGCTGCTATGTGCTACTGCTACTAACGCCATTGCTGTAGCGGCTGATGCACTCCTACAGCTGCTGTTACTGCTGCTTCTGCGTCGCAAAGTGGTTGCTGCTACTGCTGCTGCTGCCGCCTACAGAGCTGTTGCAAATGCTAGTGCTGGCCGCGGTCAGTAATGCTGCTGTTCGCGGCTCATCGCCCCTGTGGCGTTCACGTGCAGTTGTTTTGTGCTCCCTTACACTGCTGCCGGCGTGGCGCCACGTGGTACATTCTCATTGCGTTCCGCCCACTGTTGCTGCTTCTGCTGCTAAACACACCCCCTGTACTCTGATACCAAATTGGAAATATCTTAGGGTATGCAGGCCCATGCAAAAATGCACATGAGCTCTGTGTGTGAGTGGGATGCAAGATGGCAAGAATTTGGCTAAGTCTGGAATGCTGAATAAAAAAGAACAAGGAGAGTTTACAAATGAGCCTTTAGTGGGCTTACATAAGGGCACCGGCAACTAGCCGCACCGGGCCCCGTCACTCTTGCTGAACCCAAATTAGTCAACAGGGAGAACACACTGCATATACCATGACAACAACAAAGTTGGTCTCGAGGCACCGGAATAGCTCTCCGAGTGCCCGGGTCTGGACCACCGAGAAATTATGAGCAAAGCCAAAAAATCTCGGAATGAACGTCCACACATCAGAGACGGCTTTCTGAACATTGGAAGCCACACAACAGCCATCGGGTCTCCTCGTCGCACCGGTATAGTCCACCGGATGTGCGTGTCTCAACCCATCGAGAAAAATCTCCTACCTCCTGACAAGCCCACATGGCTACCGGAATGCATCGACCGTGTCTCGTCGGCGTTGCCGTAGGTGGTGGAGAAGTCTCGGTGCAGTCCAGAGGCCCGTTGTGTCATCACGCCCTCCTCGACCACATACCCCGTATGTGGGTACATTGGTAAAGCAGCGGTGTCGGTCGTGACGGGTGGAAGCCTCACAAACCAACAATGCCATGGACCTGTCATTTGTCATTTCTCTCTGCAAATGCTATTGAAGTATTCTCACACTTTGCCTTGTGTCTCCTAGTCAGACGTTTGCCGTTGTGTGCACGACTTGTGACTTTCGTCACCGTCTGACCTGGCACTTGCGCCTAGTCAGCGGCTGTGTCGTTAGGAAGCTTAGACACATCTTCTCATGGTATGAGAGCGGTGAGACAATTCTCACTGAGTTGCGCAGCAGAGACGTAGCAGAGCAGCAGCAGTGAGAGTCACCACTGCAGCACATCCACAGGGACCCATCGACGATGACTGCCGATCGCCGTCAACGTCGCTCACCATCACCACGTGAGAATGCATCAGTAGCAGTTGCTAGTGGCAGTAGGCAATAACTACAGTAGAGTGTAGTCGCCAGAAGCTGCCGACATTGGCACATGCAGCAGGAGTAGCACTGAGCAGTAGCAGCAGCATGGCGGTAGCAGCGGCGGCACTAGCATGCGTCGGCAGCAGCACAATACTAGCACGTGTCGGCAGTTGCACAGTAGCAGCGCAACAGCAGTAGCAGCAGCAGTGGTAGCAGCAACACAACAGCAGCGTAGTAGCAGTGGCAGCAACAGTGGTGGCAGCAGCAACGCAACAGCAGCAGCGGCAGTAGTGCGTGGTGGCAGCAGCAGCGTGTAGTAGCCACAGCGTACAGTAGCAGCAGCAGCACGCAGCTGCTACCATGGTCGTGCACGCAGCCGCACGGCTGCTGCTACAGTTTCCGCCGTAGCAGCAACAGCAAGTGAGCAAAAACTGCTACGTAGATTCTGCACAGCTTCCGCGCGACTGCTGGTGAGCGGCCGCCTGCTCGCACAGCTACCGCAAAGGTTGACAAAAAAGGGAAGCTGACGTCACCATTTCCCCTTGCTAACGTCATCAGGTCATGCTGATGTCAGAATTTCCTACTGACGTCAGCATTTGCCTTACTGAAATTTTGGTCGGGGGGTCAAAAGTTGCCAGCATTTGAACTCCTCGAGAAACGATCTCGTTCTGTAATACAATCACATTGACGTCTCGGCCCATAATGAGCGGCGAGATGGTTCCGTTCGGCGTCAAGGGAAAAAGGGTACTAGATCCCTTTTGTTCCTCCTTAGAGGTCATGAACCCACATTTGCAGGCTACTGAGGACCTGCGGAGCCAGAAGGACGAGATGCGTCGCCTGTAGCGAGACCAAAGTGACGCCATCTGTACACTCACTAAGCTTCTTCAAGGTCATTCCACGACTCCATGACAGATCTCTGAGGGAGCGGCCGGGGTCGCACCCTCTACACAACAGTTAGCTCCAGCACGGGAGACAGGAGCTGGAGCCGACCCGCCACCTCTTGACCCTTGGGACGAGGATCCAGACATGCCAGGCATGGAGGGCGAATCCCCCGAGCGCGAGATTTGTGTGCTTCAGGAGTGTCTCTGCCAGCTTCAGACGAGCTCTCCGACCCCACACACATCTCGCTTTCCCAATTTTTGATCATCGCTTGACCTCCACCCCAGTGACTTCCCTCTTCTTTGCGTCTTTCCCAACCCTCATCCTTCCCAACCTCTAGTTGCTCTCGCTACGGAGCGGCAACCTAAGGACTTCGAGACACCGCCCCCACGGTATGTCAACGAGGACGGCTTTGACTGCTGGGAGATCCTTTTCCAGGTTTGGGCCACTTCGGAGGGCGTGTGGCCCTACTACCACAGTCCGTATTGGACTACGGACCGAGCACAGGTGCTGAAAGTGTCTAGGGCAATGCGCGGACTGCTCTACGCCATGCCACGCAAGACCGCCGTTGACTTCTGCTCGTTCCTTGACAAGGTGGGTACAGGCACCGGCGCTGATCCACGTGGGGACTTGGACCTAGCCTTATCCCTGCTTGTTGCAGAGACGCACGCCACCTGCGCCGCGCACATCTGTGCCTTTCACTCCCTTTGTCAGGGGCCTGCCAAGCCTGTGGCCGACTACTGGCAACGCGCCATGCGCATTTACACACGCCTTGGACCTCAAGAGGTACACAACTGTGGGCGCTCCGCATGATCATGCTCAGATTTCGCCTTGAGCACACAGACATCTTCACGAGGTACAGTGACGCCGTGTTCGAGCCACTGTACCTTCTCCCCTGGGTGCACCAGCTTTTCCTCCAGGTGACTTCCGCCCGTAAGGCAGCCGTGGCTCATGAGAAGACCTCTCTTGCTACGGCAGTCGTTGCATCACCACCAACGCCCCTTCAACAGACTCCTTCATCCTCTCTCATGTCCTCATAATCCTCTTCCACCTCGATTACACCGACTCACCCACACGGTGTCGTGGTTGTAGCACAGGGGAAGAAGGGGCGACGGAGGTGCGGCTCGGGCCAGTAGCAGTCACAACAGCACCCGTCATCGGGCAGTAGCAGTGGACGCTCCATTCACTGCTACAACTGTGGAGGAGACCATCGCTACACCAAGTACCAGAAACCACTCGACTGGGCGCGGATTACTCGCGGGCTTCAGGCTACGCACGCACTACGGTCTATGTCGAGCAGCACATCCTCCGTGCGCCCGACGACCACGACCGCAGCAGTTCCCGCCTCACCACCGGTGACCAGTGGTGACCCACACCACGTAACTGCACGGCCTCACACGTGATGGCTTAGCGGCAGTCCTGCCACACACTACACACCTTCCGCCCGGATCGCGGCGGTGAGTTTCTTGGCCTGATGGACAGCTTCTTCGCCGAGCACGGGATTTTCACCGGGTCTCTGCTCTTGCTACTCCTCAGTAGAATGGTGTTTCTGAGCACTGGAACCGCATCATGGAGGATGCGGTTCACGCCATGCAGTCTGAGTGCGGTCTTCCGGAGTCCTTTGCTTTTGAAGGCTTCGTCTACATGACTTGGGTCTGGAACTACCTCCCGCATGGTCCTCTTCCGGACCACGTCACACTGAATGAGCTCTGGTTTGGCCACCGTGCTGACTTGCGCCTCGCTCGCGTGTGGGGATCCTTGGCTTATGTGTGGTACACCGAGGACAAGCAGAGGTCCAAGGTCTCACCGCGGGGTCGCTTGTGCACGTTTTTTGGCATCTCCCCACGTTCGAAGGCATGGCATTTTTGGGACCCTGCTCGTCGTCGCACTGTTGAGTCCTGCGACATGCTCTTCTTTTAGTCCCTCACCTACCGTGATCTAACTTCGATCACGTCGCTGTCCGTCACACACGTTCCCATGTGTGAGGTTTCTCGACACATGGGGGAGTCTGCGCCTGCAAGCATCGTTCGCCAGGCTAATGTGTCTGTTTGAGCTCCCTCCACTACTCCGGCTCTTGATGACCTAGTGATCATCGTTTTCGGTCTAGAGATCTCTCCCGTACCGCCTGCTTCTACCCCTGTCCCCTCGCACCTCACAGGTACCCATGATTCAGTACCTGTGTGTACTCCTGTGACCGTACCTGTGTCCGCCGGCAGTTGTGCATCTGTGCATGGTCCTGCCTCACCTGCTCCTACTGTCACATCAAATCCTGTGTCTCCCACACCCGCATCTCCTCGCACGACATCACCAGCTCCCTTGCCTTTGTCCTCCCCAGCTACAATTGTGCCCGTTCTTGAGCCTGAGGTGCACCCCTCGAGCCCAGGTTACTCCCGTGAGCCTGGTGGTTGAGGCGCACATTGGTACACCGAGTGCCAGCAGCCGCTTGACTAGACGCGGATTACTAGTGGGCTCCAAGCTGCACACGCACTACGGTCGAACAACACATCCTCCGAGGGCGCTGCGACCACGACCACAGTAGTTCCCGCTTTATCACCGGAGACTAGCGGCCACCCAGACCCACGTGACCGCACCATCGTCGAGCTCCGACACCTTCAGGCCCTTCGCTTTCAGGGAGGTGCAAGTGTGGTGTCACAGCCAGGTGGTTCACAGACCGGCTGTTTGTCTGTTCTTGTGGCTTGGGATGACTCGTGTGGGGGGGGCACAGTCAGCATGTGATGACGATGGGCCTGACTGTAGGGATTTGATTCATGCGTCTCACCTTTGTGCCCTTCATCGTTCCTCCCCACCTGCTGCCCAGCGTCCATCTGAGGTCGAGTGTTCCATTGCCCGTTGTACAGTGACGTCCTATAGTCGTGATTCCGGTGGCACTTGGATCATCGATTCTGGTGCCACTCATCACATGACCTGTCATCATACTTATTTTGTTGTTCTTGGCCCTGTTGCGTTTGTTCGTTCCGTCCGCATAGGCTATGGTCAGTCCTTGCCAGTCCAGGGTGTTGGGGTCGTATGTTTTCGATGGTCCGTCTGGCCCCTGTATCTTTCCAAGGTGCTGTTTGTGTCTGAACTTGAGCTTAGTTTGCTTTCTGTACGTGCTTGCACACTGATGGGACTCTCTGTGGAGCACACTACAGAGTCTGCAACTGTGACTGCTATTGACCCTCGTAGCGTTGTTCTTCGTGCCTCTGTTGTGGATGATCTGTATCGTGTCTCTTGGACTTCTGCTCCTTGCTCTCCCTCCCCTTCCACTCGTGTTTTTGTCACTGTTGTTCTGTCTCCTGAACACCAGCGATTGCTTCATCGCCACCTATGTCATGTAGGCTCCGACACTTTGTCAAAACTCATTGGAAACAGCCCGCCCTCGGTCTTGACGCGGCTTCTTTCGAGAAGCCGCCCAAGACCGATTGTCTCTTCTGCACTTAAGGTAAGATGCATTGTTGCACCTACCTTGACTCCCGTTCACGCGCACTTTACCCTCTTGAGTTAGTCCATTCGGACCTTCTTGGTCCCCTACCTGTCGAGTCTCTGTCCGATCGGGGTCGATACATCCTAACCCAGATTGATGACTCCACCCGGATGCGGTGGGTTTACGGCGTGCGCCAGAAGAGTGACGCTGCTCTCGTGGTTTACCTCTGGCTAGTGATGGTTGAGCGTCAGTTTCGCCACACATTGCACACCTTCTGCTCGGATCACGGCGGCGGGTTTCTTGGCAAGATGGACAGCTTCTTCACCGAGCACGGGATTTTTCATCAGGTCTCCGCTGCTGCTACTCCTCAGCAGAACGGTGTTTGTGAGCGCTGGAACCGCACCATGGAGGATGAGGTTTGCGCTATGTGGTCGGATTGCGGTCTTCCGGAGTCCTTCGCTTTTGAAGGCTTCGCCTACATGACTTGGGTTTGGAATCGCCTCCCGCACGGTCCTCTTCCGGACCACGTCACACCGTATGAGCTCTGGTTTGGCCAGTGTACTGACCTGCAACTCGCTCGCGTGTGGGGATCCTTGGCTTTTGTTGGGGACACCGAGGACCAGCAGGGGTCCAAGGTCTCACTGCGGGGTCGCTTGTGTGCCTTCGTCGGCATCTTTCCGCGGTTGAAGGTATGGCGTTTTTTGGACCCTGCTCGTTGTCGCATTGTTGAGTCACGCAACGCGCTCTTCTTTGAGTCCCTCACCTACCGTGATCTGACTCCGATCATGTCATTGTCTGTCACACACGTTCCTACGTGTGAGGTTTCTCGACGGATGGGGGAGTCTGCGCCTGCGAGCATCGCTCGCCAGGCTGATGTGTCCGTTTGAGCTCCCTCTACTTCTCCAACTCTTGATGACCTAGCAATCATCGCTGTCGGTCCAGCGATCTCTCCAGGCACGCCGGCTTCTACCCCTGTCCCCTCGCACCCCACAGATACCCATGATCGCGTACCTGTGCGTACTCTTGTGACCGTACCTGTGTCCGCCGGTACTCCTACCGGCGTGCGTGGACCTGCCTCACTTGCTTCTACTGTCACACCGAGCCCCGTGTCTCCCACACCCACATCTCCTTGTACGGCATCACCAGCTCCCTTGCCTCAGCCCTCCCCAGCTGCAATTGTGCCCGTTCCTAAGCCTAAGGTGCGCCCCTTGAGCCCGGGTTACTCCCGTGAGCATGGCGGTTGTCTTCGACCATTGGAATCCGGAGCTCAGCGAGTTTCTGGTCTCGCACCCAGGCGCTCCTCTCGCAGCATTGTGAGTGGTGATCCTGCCACAAAGGCCCTAGGCTTGAGTGTCCGCACTGAGCACACAGAGGCACATCAAGCGTGTCCCGTAGGACACGACCTCGTCACACGCGAGTTTCTTATCACTTATGATGCATCAGCCGATCTTGTGGTCGCCAGACCTAGCACTGAGGCGTGCGCCATGCAGAGCTCTCCCTCTATGTTGCCTGACCCGGGCACACTGAGAGAAGCTCTCTTGTCACAGGATACTGACGCTTGGCATGCTGCCTGCGAGGATGAGCTTTGCGCCATCCGAGAGCATGGAGTTTACGAGCTAGTCGACCTTCCACCCGAAAGGAAGGCTATTCAGGTCAAGTGGGTCTTTCACAAGAAAGTGAAGCCGGATGGCGCACTAGAACGCCAAAAGGCTCGCTTGGACGTCAAGGGGTACTCTCAGGTTGAGGGCATCAATTACACTGACACCTTTGCCCATGGCGGCTGCATGACCTCAGCTCAAGCTCTGTTTGGTGTAGTGGCTCAGCATGACTGGGAACTGCACCAGATGGATGTGAACCATGCGTTCATCCATGGCTCTCTGGATGAGGGGATTTATGTGGCTCAGCCACCAGGCTTTGAGGACGGTGACAAGGTCTGGTGCCTGTGCAATTCCTTGTACAACCTCAAGTCGTCTCATTGGTGTTGAAACCAGGAGATCACTGGCACCGTGACTCGTGCGAGATATGTACAGAGCGAGGCAGATCCGCCTGAGCGATTCACCGCCATCCTGGTCTATGTCGATGACCTTTTGATCGCGTCTCCTTCACTGGAGGCCGTGAAGGAGGCCAAGGCTGTCCTCTAGACTTCCTATAGGATGAAGGGCCTTGGTGTTTCTTGGCATGGAGATCTTGCGAGACCGCATACGTCGTACTCTACTATTGCATGAGGCCCGATACACACGTGTTATGGAGGAGCGCTTCAGCAACCTCCTCAGCGCAGTGCCCATGGCTTCCACACCTCTCACGCCTGACGGTCAGGATGCCCTGAAGGTGGACAATCCCACACAACTGGGGGAGAGAGTGGATGTGACCCTGTACCTCTGTCTCATCGTATCTTTGATGTACCTGGCGACTACCACACGTCCTGACATCGCATTTTGCCGTCAACCTCCTTGCCTAGTTCTTACAGGCTACACGCGCTAGAGCCCTTCACGTGGCTGTGCGAGTGGTGCTCTACGTGGTCTCCACACCGTACCTTGGACTATGCTTTTGCCGGCAGTGTTCGGTGATCCTTGACAGCTACACAGACAGCGATTGGGCCCGGAGCCCAGATGGACGTAATCCCACCGGTTACGTGTTCCTGCTTTGTGGGACCGCTGTGTCCTGGCGCAACGGGAAGTAGGGCTGCATTGCACTTAGCTCATCGGAGGCAGAGTACGCTGCTTTGGGTGCAAGGGCTGCTGAGGCTGGCTGTAGCGCCTGTTCATTGAGCTTGGCCAGTCAGTACCCTCCATTCTGCTTTGTTGCGACAACAAGAGTGCTCTTGCCATTGCGGAGAACTCTGGTATTTTCCATGCTCGCACAAAGTACATTGCGGTTGAGCATCACTTTGTGCGTGATTTGGTGGAGTGACACGTGATCTCCATCATTTGGGTTGGCACTGACATGCAGCGTGCTGACTTCTTGACGAGGGCACTAGCACGCGGAAAGTTCCTGGTGGCCATTCGTTCTGTTGGAATTCGCCCCTTGCCTGAGAGTGGTTGGGTGTTGGGTGTTTCTATGTCCGTGGCACATTTGTTGTTGCACTTGTTGTTGTACTTGTCTCAGTGCTGCACGTGTATGGACATGCGTACCATCTGGTCATGGGGGAGTATTGTGATTTGTGACGTTCCCGTCGACCTGTACAGTTTACTATGACCACTCGGCCGTGTCCATACTCGTGCAGATCCCTGATGCGGACCCTGGTGGTACCGGTGCGTCATCTGGTGGCAGAAGACCAGCTTGGAGCTGACCGATGACCGTTCCAGAGCTCTGGACGCTACCCGAGATCCCCTGCAGGTTTTCTATAGCACGCAGGAGTTTATCGGTGGACTGGCCGTGGGCCCAATTTGCATGTTTTTGCTTTGTGTGTCCACCGTTTGATGCCGGATGCATGCATGTGACCAGTCGTAGCATCCAGCTTTTGATCCTGCACGTTGAGGTTGAGACGTCGTAGCATTCTAACTTGTCTGCGCAGAGTTACGGCCAAAACAATGGTTTTGGGCTGGTTTTAGGACAGATCTTGTACTGCCGCGTGCGACACCCGCCGTGCGCCGCGACAGGTACTTATGCCATGGACCTGTCATTTGTCATTTCTCTCTACAAATGCTATTGAAGCATTCTGACACTTTGCCTTGTGTCTCCTTGTCAGACCTTTGCGGTTGTGTGCACGACTTGTGACTGTCGTCACCGTCTAACCTGGCACTGTTGCCTAGTCAGTGGCTGTGTCGCTAGGAAGCTTCCACGCATCTTCTCACAAACTACTACTGAATTGAGAAGATAGGGTAAAGCTTTGCTGGGTTTTGTGTCTCAGACATGCCTTGACCTGATAGTCGGGGTGCTTCTCCTAGGCTATGAGCTATTGCATATCTATTAGGTAGCCGACCCAAGAGGTTTTTCCAAGAACTGCTTGTGTGACAAGAGTCCTCGAGCGATGAGGATTGTGATCAATACTGAGCTTGCTGCTCGCTCGCTCATCAAACCGTCGCTTGTACCTAACACCTTGTTCACTTGTTACTTGCGGACATTCCGTGCACGTGAGTTCAACTTTCTCGTGAACACTACTCTGTAAGCATGACAACAGTAGGAGGGGCAATTAAAGCAACCGAGGGACTCCACGTGTAGTCCTGATAGCAATAGCAGCTCCAACACATACAGCAGTAGGAGCAGCAGCTATACATTGTGTGGGTTTGGCAATAGTAGAAGCATCAGGTGCAGCCACAGCAACAGCAGCAACAAAGCCGCATTTGCATCCTCGCGAGCAGCATCAGCAACAAATGTAGCTGCATTCCCAACCTCCACAGTTGTTGCAGCAGCAGCATCAACTGTAGCAACTGAGGCTATACCGTATTACCGCATAAATTTGCGAGTGTTTTCATGAAGGTGTTTTTCTCAACTTTATTTCTGTAACGGATTCGATGGAATCCTTGGCCAACTTGGCCAAAACTGTGGTGCTTGAGGGTCTCCGACCCTCAAGCCATTCCGTCTTGCCGCCCACAGTCCCAGATGACCCCGCTCGAGCCACGTGGCTCCTTTGACCGGTCGTCGTCGCACTGCCACGCTACAATTTTGAATAACTGGGGACTAATTTTGTGCTGTTCTGGAAGAGGGGGCTGCCGGTACACGCTCACGAAAGTTTGACGTGGACCAGCCGTGTCATGTCCGCAGACGTGATTTTACATCAAGGGAAGCAGTTGGAGCCAGTTGCGAGACCGACTTTGTTCACTCGAGCAAATCAACGACTCCTGAAGCTTGGACGTCATCGACGTCCAAGCGTATTTTGCGCCTGTGGGGGGTGTTCCTCAGTGGCCGAGCGGAACCGCGTGGAGAACCTGCACTCATGCACGGCAGTTTGTTTTCACCTCTTTTCAAATGCAAAGGTAACCTAATGTCCAACCGTTACAGAGCAAGACACAGGGGGCATTTTATTGGGTCTGGAAATTGTTTTAATGATTTTCCTTGCAAATTTAGGCGGGAGTACGGTACATCTTCCGCCTCGGTTGTAGGAGCAGTACCAACAGTAGCCACACTTACCACAGCAACAATAGTAGTGGCGGCATCTGCAGTAGCATTCACAACCTTGGCAGCAGAAACAACAGCAATAGCAACAAAAACAACTACTACAGCCGCATTGGCAGCCTCGGTAGGTGGTGCAGCAGCAGCTTCTACAATAGCCAAGGCTTCATTTCTCATTTCTTGACAGCGACTACAACAACAAGAGCAGCATCAGTAGAAGCAGTAGTAGCCGCAGGCTCAAAGCGGGACGTTGGATTCTGTTCAGACCAAGGAATCCTCCTCACGGTAGCAATAGTTGTAGCAACATCAAGCCACTGTATTCTACTTTGGCTGACGGCCCCTCATCACAGGATCGGTGATGACACCGCTACAATGGCGCCACCAGTCACACTGGTTCACACTTAAGTCCCCAGCACATTAGCACTCGGCACATAGTAGAAGGGACGGACTACACTGCATAGCGCATCAACATCGAGGCATGAGAATCAACCCCGCATCCAAGTCAACCTTAGCAATGTCAACACAGGCAACCCGTCAAAAGCCAACCTCTTACTACGTGCCTAAGGCACTCCCACGCCCACTAGGGCAGGGTAAAATTCGCCAAACTTTGTCCGGTTTAGTCCTCACGTCGTCACCATGCCAGGTGACGATGATTTAGTCATGACATCACTGCAGCGTTAGCTGAACCTTGCCAGCGAGGCTCAATATGAGGCTGATGATCATCTTAAGTTGGCAGAAGACAATTGTGTTGACTTTGCTGATGATGTTGCCCCTAGTATGCTCAGACACCTCCCCACTGCTTCTAATGTCTCACCTATTGGTGCCAATGCTAGCACGAGCGTCGGCACATCTTCCATACCTTTTGCTGCTATCACCTCTCTCGCTACCCGTGCAAGCAACCCGGCTGCCAGTACCCCTCCCGGTACACCTCATCAGCATGAGTTCTTCTCTCAGCCTCTTTGCTCGCAACGGGACTCGCCTTCTCATCCTGGGAGGTGTACTTTAGCGCATGGGATCACGGGAGCAGTTTTGGGACCACTACTCTCTAGATCTCCCACCGTTCACACCTACAACTGCCGATTCCGTATGTGTCGTCCGTGCTCTCATTGCCATTTCACCCGAGCTGCTCATTAATGATATCGGCACCTTCAATGCCAATCCCACCGTCCAGCGCTTGGTTAAGACTATTGGCGTGTACAAAATGCTTCGCTAATGTGCCACCATCATCGGTCTGGCCTCTCAATGTGTGCGCACCATCCAATTCAACATGTTTACGATGCATGCAAATGATTAATTTGATACTCATTGGGTTCGCGGTCTCAAGCTCCCTCGTGAGCTTTGTGATGCAGCGCCTGGCCAACTGTTCGCCTTTCTCACCATGGTCAATGGAATCATCCCTAAGGTGTCCGACCTCCTCCGTGACATCAAAGCAAATGAGCTACAGTGCCTCGCCTCCCAGCCTATCCCACGGAAGTCCCTGCCTGGTGTTGGACCGCTTTGGGACTTCCGCACCGAGTGTCTTGCTACCTAGTGGGTCAGTCTCTAGAACAAGCGCCTCCATTGCTCTGCTTTCAAGGGGGTTGTGGCCGTCACTGCTACCACCTCGTCCAGTTCCTCTTTATCCACATCGTGTTCCTCCTTGTCTTCACCCTTGGCCTCCACTGCTAGGGCCCTTGCTTCTTAGGGTCGCGGCAAGGGCAAAGAGGAAGACAAGGGCACAACCTCTTCCTCTCGCATTCCTTGTACCACTGTGTATTGGAATTGTGGCTCCACCGAGCACTATGGTTGCACGTGCCTTGGTTTTCCTCATGACCTACGCCTCATCCGTGCAATGTGTCCTTATTGGGCACATACTTCTTGCTCCTTCACACAAGCTTTCGCCTCCATCTCGAGCACTCCCTCCCGGTCTTCTTCCATTGCCTCTGCCCATGCCTATAACACCACCGGGGTTTCCTCTCCTCCGCCGCCTGGGATAGGCGGCGGAGGAGAGGAAACCCTGGCTGGCCTGTGTATGGTGCTCCAACCTATGTTGGACACATTCTCCACTTACACTGTGTCACCGTGGTTCCCTGCCTCCTCCGATGCCTCTATCCCGATCCCAAAGGTGTTTGTTGATGGTGACTATGAGCGCCAGTTGGAGTAGTCTCTCCTCCAGTTTCTTTGCCTTCGTGATTATGGATGTGAGAGTGTTGCAATGCTGGCCATAGGTCCTGTGTACTAGACGAACGGTTTCCTTCGTGGGGACCCCTCTAGTCATGTCGTGGGATCGTTGAATGGCTCTGTCCCATGGGTCGAGCACGTATAGTCAGTCTTCCTTCCTTGTTATCTCTCTGTTTCTGCTATGTCTGTTCTTCCAGTGCACCCTATCAGTACCATTACAACTTGTGGCGTTCTACTCCCTATGAGCGTTTTGGATTGCTGCTAGATCCTTGACTCCAAGGCCACCTATCGCATAGCATAAGTGCGCTCTTTGGTTGTCCCTTCAGGCCGTGCCGGGTGTGCCCGCATTGTTCTTAGTGGGTCCGATTAGTTGCTCCCCACCCAGAGTGTTGGTGTTGTGCGCTTTGTCGGTCCTAGTGGCGCTCTCTTTTGCCTGATGAGCAATATGTGCCTTCTTTGGAGCTGAGCCTGAAGTCAGTCCCGTCCCTGGATGATCAAGTTGTGGACTTCTCTACAAGTCGCAGTGTTGAAACTGTTTGTATTTCTCCATGTAGCCATGTTATCTTGCATGGTATGAAGTATGACAAAGTCTATCGTGTGCCCTTTCATGCTTCCTTTGCTCATGCTGTTGCCACTGCCTCTACTCACGCATGACCTTGTTTCCCTTCTCTTTGTCCCACTAATTGTCTTGATTGTGCGCAAGGAAAAATTTGTTGCTCTCCTTTCTCTTCCTCGGAATCGCAGTCTGCTCATCATCTTGATCAAGTGCATGTGGACGACATGGACCCTTTGCCCCATCACCTCCTTGAGGATGTTGGACGACATGTCTTGTGTCTCATTTATGAATTCTCCCATTTTCCCTAGGTGTTTGCTCTTTTTCAGAAGTGTGACGACTGCTCTGTCATCAGCTCTTGGCTTGTTCAGGCTGAGCATGTCTGTGAGCACTTGCTGCACGTCTTTTGCAGTGATTTTTGCGATGAGTTCCTTGGATCCACTGCCCACATCCTTGATTCCAGAGGGGTGTTTTTAGAGATCTATGCTTTGTACACACCCCAGCAAAAATGACGTCTTTGAGACTTGTAAACGGACTCTTGTTCATGGTGCTCATTCTCTCCTATATGAGTCTGGTATGTCATCTCTCTTTGCCTTCGATGCCATGATTTCCATAGCTTGGGTCTCGAATTGCGTTCCGCACAACCCTCTCCCATGCACTATCATTCCCTTTGAACGATGACATGGCACCCAGGCTGATCTTCGCCTCGCTAAGGTATAGGATAGCATTGCGTCTGTCTGGCTCCTAGAGGCCTGACGCTTGTGTATGTGTGCGCCTGGACCCTATTCTTCAGTGTGCTAACAAGTCGCGTGATGTCCTATTTTTTCAATCTGTGTTTTTTCTTGGTTGACTTCCATCCGCTGCCTCCCTTCTACCTCTCAGCTGGAGGGGGGAGAGAAGTCGGTCCTGCTGTCCCTGCAGGTCTTGTTGCTGCCTCTCCACAGCTTGCACGCTCATTGTAACCTGAATTCTCAGGTCCATGTGCCCACTCTATCCACATCATCTAGCTCGTCCAGCGCATTGTCCTCCAGCATTGTGTCCTCTACGGCTCCTAATTGCTCATCTACAACTTCATCCAGCCCGGTCACTCCCATTGTGTCCAGTCTACTGGTCTCTCCTCCAGTCCATGCATCTGACTTACCTTAGAAATACGCCAAGATTCCTGTACTTGTCTCCTTATTCATCCGAGGTTGGCGCCTTCATGAGCTCCATAACTGCTCGAGCGCCTCCACAACCTGCGTTTTTCCTCCTTAGTCCCTGACTGCGTAGTCTCCTGTCGGGTATTCCGGCATGGACACGCTAGGTTTGGCCATTGGAATTGTCCACCTGGATATGTAATTCTTGCATAACCCCTGGAAATGTAATTCTTGCATTGGAGCATGAAAGGTCTTTAGAAGTGGCTATTCTGAGCAGTGTTGTCGAGTGTCATGCCACTGCTACCACCACAACCCTATCGCCTGAACCTACCACAGTTTGGCAAGCACCTGCCGCCAATATATGCTCAACAATGGGAGGCTGTCATGCATGATGTGTTGAATGCTCTTGATGACCGTGCTGTACATGAGCCGGTCGACCTACCACCGGGGTGTAAAGCCATCGATGCTCATTGGGTCTTTCCACGGAAGTACAAGCCCAATGGTGCACTTGATAAGTACAAGGTGCAACTCACGGCGAAGGGGTTCTCCCAAGGGGTACAAGTCCCAGGCATCGAATTTGATGCGACATTCATACCAGTCGGTTGGTACACGATGGCCCAAGAGCTGCTGAGCCTTGTGGCCTACCACGACTGGGAGCTAGAACATATGGACGTAATCAACACATGTGTGCATGGACAGTTGGATGAGGAAATCTACATGGTCCACCCCCTGGGTTCTTTGATGACACCGACATCATTTGGCGACTGTAAAATTCCCTATCTGGCCTAAAGCAATCACCCCAGTGTTGGAATTAAGGGATCACGCCCACCCTTAAGAAAGGAGGATACTGATGTAGCACGGTAGATCCGCCGCTCCTTGTCATCCCATAGTCAATCTCATTCGCAACTATCCTTGTCTATTTTGACGACTTGCTAATTGCATCATCTACTTAGGAGGCTATTAATTTGGTGAAAATGAATCTGCAGTCCACGTACAAGATGAAAGACCTCAGGCCTCTTGGTGTCTATCCAGGCATGGAGCTCAAGCACAACCGATCTCTTTGCACTATCCATCTCCACCACTACGTACGTCTACAGCCTGGGGGAGCGCTTCACCCCCTTGCTTGAGTCCGTACCCACAATGTTGACACTTATGACCCAAGCTGGGCAGAGGTTGTTGAATACACTGAATGTGTCCAAGCTAGAGAAGGAAATTGATGTGACAGACTACTTTTGTACCATTGGGTCTGTCATGTACTTAGGAGCAATGACTGCAATAGATGCTGCCTTTGCCGTGAACTTCATAACACAATTCTCAGTGTCCTAGGGCATGAAGCATGGAGGCTGCATTGCGTACTGTCAGGTATGCACTCTTTACTGCCCATACTGCTCTTTGCTATCGGGCACACCCGTTGGTGGTGGTTGATGGCACACTGATAATGGTTCGGCTCATGACAAGGATTCTCGTGTGTTTTTTCATGTCATGTTTTGTGATGCTCGTGTGTGAGTGCGCGTCTATGCTTGTGTACATCTGCTGTGGGTCATGGGGAAGTGCTGGTTTGTGTGTCACGAACACGTTGTGACCTCTAGCCTCGTTGCACACTCACCACCCTGATGCATGTGATTGATTTTGGAGCTTCAGTGCAGCTGGTTACACCGTCAAGGAGAAAACAATGACAGTGCTGCAGAGAGGCACATGGGTGTGTGCGAGGCGGTGACCCCAAGTCACATGGAAGGAAATGACATCCTTGTTCCTTGTGCACTTTCCTCTGGCCTGAAGTAGTTTGTTTGCTTTATTGTGAATAATAGGTGGAATGCCAGGTTTCCTAGTGAAAGCGTATGGGAGTAGGTAGCCGGAGTGATCCTCCCTGACTACATGATTGCACGGATTTCTGTCAGGAAGCCCACCTTGCAGGTTTTTCCCAAAAGTGATTGTGTGGCTTGAGTCCTCGAGCGATGAGGATCGCAAGCGATGCTGAGCTCGGCGCTTGCTTGCTCGTCAA
>SZWC01001952.1:25171-67097 GCA_023375785.1 Penium margaritaceum | reverse complement strand
ATTCGGGGGAACCTGTTCAAAATCCATTCTTGCCATTAAAGCGGAGTGCTAATTCCCATCCTCGAACAGTCATATGTGCCGCTTTGCCGCTCGCATCAAAGCGGCACGTTCGACGGCGGAAATCTATTGCCGCTCCCATGTTGTGCGACCCGTGGATGCTAGAACTCCGCATACTACAATCCATTGTTTTGATGTTTTATAATGGCCGAGAATCGACCTGCTGCTAGGAACAGATTGGTGACCAGTCATGTGTAGCACTCTACCAACAAGGAAGAGTGTTGACACCGAGGCATGTACCTAGTCACTGGCGGTTTGGCTCCTCAAACGGTCAAAATATTGTACTTTAGCCCCCATTCAACTCCGAGATCCCGCACGAGGCTATCACACTGGCAGATGAGGCTCCACACATCGATGCTGATGCGACTCGTGCGTGAAAACAGTCTGACTGAGAATATGAGGAGGAAGAGTAGGAAAACACTGGTGACAAGCGCAAACGCCGCAACTCCTTCGTGTGGGTGTGTGTCAAGAAGACGTGCAACACCTCGCAGCAAGCTGCCTATATGCTCTGCACACGACATCCTGACAATCCCATCACAGTTTTGTGCAAGGATGGCACGATGTCCACCATGTGGAAGCATCTCTGCGAAGTTCACAAGGAGCAGCAAGCAGAGCTCAAAGCCATGGTTCTACATCACAGCTCATATTTTTCCCGTACCGCCGTCACTGTCACCAATGCTGATGCTGCTGCACCTGATCCTGAGAAAGCGCCAGTTTCAAGGGAAGCAGCTGGTGTCGGCCTTGTTTTTAAGAAAAAAGACTTCTACAGCTTGCTGTGAAAGCACTTGCTCAATAAGAACCTTTCTTTTGCCTCCACGGACTCAATCTGGCTTGCGAAAGAATTTGCGAATGCCAATCTGCAGCTGCACTCCGGGGTGCGTGACGATATCCAGGCTGATCTGTGTGGCTACACCTGCCTACCGTGAGCGGATGAAGACCATCTTGGGTGCGGTGACCAGTGGCGTCAGCTTCACTACAGACAGCTAGAAAGCCGAGAACAACATGAAGTACCTCGGCCTATCCGTTCACTTGATCAACGCAAAATACAAGGTGTGTGCCATCATGTTATCATTCCCTGCCAACTGCCATGGACCTACTGTGGGAAACCTCTACAACCTCATGAAAACTGCACTGCAGCAGTGGGGATTGTGGGACAGAATACTTTGTCTCACGGTGGACAACGAGTCCACCAATGACTCGACGATTGATGCCTACCTCATCCCACACAACGACTCATTCCAAAAGGCTGGGCACATCTGGTACCTCGGGCACATCATTAACCTGGTGGTTGGTGACTTGTTGAAGCAGCCGTGGATCACTGCAATCATGTTTCAAGTGGGTATGATTGCGGTTTTTGTCACTTGAATACCAGCCAGAGAGGAGTCGTTGACCAAGGCGGTGAAGGACACGGGGTTGAAGTACATGTCAGTCCACCTAGAGACCGAGACCAGGTGGAACAGCTCACTTGATATGTGCAAGCAACTCATCGGCATAAAGGATGTGCTGGAGACTTCGCTTGGGGGCCTGGGCCAGGACGGCGCACACCTCCATTCCAGTTTCAATATCTGGCAGCTCATCACGCAGGTGATGGTAATCCTCGAGCCGTTAAAAAGTTCTACCAAAAAAAATTCCAGCTCCACCTTCCTAACTCTGTCCCTCATAATCCCCTTCTACTCCTTTTGTCGGGGTGGCTGGTGAAGGTGCTGGTGGCACAGAGGAAGAGCAAGCGCAGAGGCAACGTCGGGCGGCTGGACCGCAAAGAGGAGCTACTGTTGGAGCTGAAGCCAGGAATTGTTGGAGTCATTGCAGATCTTGACAAGTATGTCAAGCTTTGCACTGATCAACACGTGCTGGCAACGGCTTATGACCCGCAGCGCGTCCACCCAAAGATGGACGTCAGCATGCCTGCCAAGCTGCAGCTCAAAGTTTTGGTCTTTCTGCGGCCATACTACAACACCGTCGTGCAGAGCCAAGAGGATGCAGAGACGGAGGCTGCTGCAATCACAGCAAAAACTGCCACAGCTGCCACGCAGGTGTCAGTGCTGCAGCGGCAACTTCGTCTGCCACAACCTCAGCAGGTATGTTAAGCTTATTTCAGCCGAGTTTGCAGAGTCAATTGCTGTCCATGCCATAACTCCAAAACTATGGTCTTCCAGCCAACAACCGAGGGAGGTGAGTCTGCTACTGGACATGCACAACCATATCAGAGTGAAAGAATCCGCCAGAGTGAAGTGGCCACCATGATGGAAGCGGCTTCGGATGTCGCTGCCTCTAACATGTTTGCCAAGCTGGAGGCCTCCCAGGTGCAGGTCATACCAAGGACGTTGGAGTTGGAGGTTCAGAGCTGGGCAAGGGGAGTGAAAAAGGGACGTCGGTGTGACAACATCACTTGTATGAAGAAGAAAATGCATTCCCAACATTCCACCTGGCCGCATTCGATCTGTTTGCTGTTAGGTCATCAAAAGTTGTCTTTTTTCCTGCGTCTCAGCTCAGCACTTCTGGAAATTTCTCAAAACATTTTACTTGCATTTGTGGTGACAAGTTTCAATCAGAGCACCTCTTTTCTCTGGGAAGTCATATCATCACTGATTTTCGGCAGTCATTCATCGACCTCATTGAAAACCTAATGCTTCTTAAGTCATGGGTGAATGAACCACAGCTTGCACATTTCCCTGTCGCTCCCAGTGGGGATGTAGCACCAGAATTGGAGGAGGAGGAGAATCATCTCAACCTCCACCGTCGTGTAGCACAGGTGGCAGAACAGGAGATGGAAGATGATGTGAAGGAAGAAGAGGCATTGGATGATGAAGATGATGTAGGCACCGTAGGAGAAACTAATGAAGGCAATGGACAAGGTTAGGTTCATTCAGCAACGAAAGGCATGCCGTCATGCAAATAGTCATGTTGACTGAGGGCAGGCATGCCATCATGCTTACGTCATGTACTTAGGGCAGGCATGCCATCATGCTTACGTCAAGCCCTCATGCTAGTGCCATGCTCATGGTTGAAGTTGGTGTCTCATGTGAACGATGTCATGTGTTCCACAAATCTTCCACATGATGCAAAAGGAACTCAATACCTTGAAATCATGTTTGAAATCTAGAAGAAGACATTGAATGGGATTAACTTGCTCATACGTATGCTTCAATAAAGAATGTTGTAATGTCACATTCATGTGACATGTAGGATTCGTCCTGGATTCGGGAATCCACAGGGATCTGCGGATCCAGGTCTTGGATTCGTGAATCCAAATCCAACTCTGGATTTGGTGTCACAAATTTGAATCCAGGCCCAAATTCACAAACCGAATCCGGTGTTCAGCCTTAATTTCACACAACAACTTGTTCACTAGTTACTTGCCGCTCTGTAAGCTCTTTATGCCATAGCACCTGACCTCTAGCATTGTCCTCCAAGCTATTCTCCTTTCCATTATTCTCACTAGACTTAGCTGTCCACACGTGTAATGTTGTTTTAATGCCAAAGGTTGCTTTTCTCTACCATGTTTGTCTTGAACCTTCCAGCAAATGGTTTACTACAACATCCTAAAGTATTTCATAACAATTTGAAGTAAACAAACCTAAATAAACAATCCCACTTATGTCCACTTTGAAAATTGGGGATTGGGTATCAATACATTAGGGCATTGGGAGGTTTGAAAATTATACGAGAAAAAATTCTCAACATACTAGCTGAGGGAATGGGAGAACCTCCTTAACTAGTGTACTATGTAAGAACATAACCTGTGAGGAACACAATGTGACAGATGACGCTTGAAATGGCAGTGAGACATCAAAGATATGCTTGATAGAGCAAGAGTTAAGAATGAAGTTAGGAAAAATAAGGAACACAAGTGTAGCATTGTACTCTTGCCCACACGTGTGCGTGATAAGAAACTCCTAGGAAGCTTCTTAGCCTTGCTTCCACTGACATGTTGACACTGTCCAACCAGCTAACACACTAGCAAGCAAGAACATGCAAGTAACAACAATTGCTGAGCTAGGGAGATGCACAAAGACTCAGAAGCTTTTATAGATCAGAATGCATAGAGAAATGACAGGTGAAAAGCATACCAATAAGGGTAAAATTGGATTACTCAGCATAGGCCCGGCCGCATAACACCATGAATGTGAACGTAGAATTCTGGTTCACGTTGTTCTGTGTGGACGGATGCTTTGGGTGGAAGTTGGACCGTATTAACTCGCATCTGCGTTGACTGCTAGTCTGGTCGACCACGTTCCATAGAGAACAGGTCAAAAAAATCACAGAAAAGGGCGTCAACTAGTGATCAAATTGAAGAGGACCAAGATCGTGAGGCCCAATGTTGAGTAATCCAACCATATCCAAAAAACCTGTCATGATGCATGGCAGGTGACGCACGCAACATTGCCAGTAAATGGAGAAGATGCTGCACTAGTCTGGACAAGACAGTCTTCTGCCGCCTCACATACTTGGACTGCAGTGTGTGGCCTGCTGTGTCTAGACTTAATGCTTGTACAGATCTGGCTGTTCAGCTGTGAGAGGGACAACTAGCACTCTAGACTTAGCGCCACAACTACAGTTGAAAGTGAGAAATAATTGAGTTAACAACAGGAATAAGGTGTGGGTTGAGACCCCTTCCACACTAACCTAGGCCCTGGTTTATGCGAGCATTGTAGTTTAGTTTACCAGCCAAACAGGAAAGTGCACTAGTTTCTGGTCTGTGGGGTATCCTCGGTGAGCCTTGCTAGAGCTCNACAGCCCCAAGCCCGGACGTTGTCTGCTTGTCCTGAAAACTAGACCACATGAAATTGTGCGCTCTACAATCGCAGTCGTGAAATCAAGATCAGCTAGAAAAATCACACATAGGAGTTATGCATGCTTGAACCTAGTTATGAATGGCAGAATCTATACTACTAAAACAAACCGCCCACGACTTCTGGTGACATGAGTGATGGCGACTACTGCTGATGCAGTTGGCCGCGCATTGCTACCGAGTGCAATAGTCCATACGAGGAGAAGGAATCCGTGCCTCTCAAAACAGTGTGACATTCCCTGCATCACTCCGCGCCTGCCGTCGCCAAGGTCCGCCGAGTTAGTTGTCTTCACGAGCATGTACACTAAACGAGAGGTCATAGTTCAGATGAGTGAGACAATGCACATAAAAGTCACAAAAACATCCCATGATCTGTGGGCACCAATGCACATGTACATACAGAGGTCATGCTCCCACAATACACAATACAAGTCATGCTCCCCCATACCCCCATGTCCCCACAGTCTAGCAAAGCCACAAAAAAGTGATGATGAGCACACAAATGGTTAGGATATAGAGGAAACTAGACAAGGAACGGGAACTCATGGATGCACAACTATCCACTCACAGATGTGGACCAACTAGACTAACGGCTTTCTTAATGATGCGCAGTTGACTGCCTTGGTCAAGAAGTCAGCCCATTGTTGTACAGTCTCGACCCGCACAATCCAGATGTTACCCTCACCCAACAAATTGTGCACATAGTGATACTCCACATTGATGTGATTTATGCATGTGATGACTGTTATCGTTGTTTACAATGGCCATGGCACTCTCGTTGTCGTAGTGCAAGTGGCACGGCTATGATGTCGCGCACAAGTACTAGGAGCCATACGAAAACCTCCAAGACATTAATAATTCAATCGAAGGCTACTGATCCTATCACTGGCCTATGCCTGCTTACGTATCGAGACGTCGCGGCTAAAAGGGGAGGAAGTATGACATCATTGACGCGCACGCAGTCCTAAACTGTGTGTGGGCATTTTATCCTCGCATAAATGACCCACTATGCGTTGATCTAAGGATTTATACACCCATCGGTCGAGGGAATTTTCACCACCTGCCCCTACCTATGATATTCCGTTCCTGAAGAGTCTGACGACTCTGACCACTTTCTAAAATGGTCAACAGATTTTTCGCGATCAGCATCAATGTTTCAAACCTGTTTGGTTGACTTCTCGATGGCGCTTGAGTTTCATAAAACTGCACCTCGATATTCTCAAAGCCCCCATTCTTCTTGGTAGAGCTTCTCAAAGTGACCACTCACGGTGTGAGTTTACACACATTGCTCAACTCGACCACCGAGGACTTAATAGATACCTCCCTCTGATTCTTGTCATTATATCTATGTGCTCGACACTTGTCATCAAAGTACAATTACTTCTCAATGTACACCAATTTTTTCCTAGTTCCTTGAATTGTCTATTGCTCTATGCTTCATCCATGTGAATCATGTATGTTCTGCTCGGCGTTGTAACAACTTGGATGCACACAAGTCCCTTAACTCCACGAGTGAGCACTTTTTTTGTCACATTCATAGACCACGGCACATCAGATTCTGACTTTTTACTCTGGTCGGCCGAGGGCATTTTGGCCAACTGCCCCGATCTCCGGTGTTCCATTCCTTAAGTTTTTGAAAACTTTGGCCACCTTCCATAAAGGTTGACAGAAAATTTTCGAACTATATCAATGATTTGATAGTTTTCGGTCAACTTATAAACGGCAATACTCTTTCATACTCTTTCGGTCAACTTATAAAGAAGCACCTTGATGCTCTTGAAGCTCCCAGACTTCTCGGCATAGCTTCTCAAAGTTGCCACTCATTGCACGAATTCACACGTGTTGCTTTGCTTGAGCACTGAGGATCCGGTATGCCTTGTCCTCATCCTTGGCATTGTATACACATGCTCGACTCACTCGACACTTTTCATCAAAGTACACTTACTTCTCAACACAAGTAATCCATTTGTCTCAAATCCTCAAATTGTCTTTTGTCCCGCTCCTCATTCCTGTGAACCACCTATGCTCCACCCGACGTAACACATGGTAGCAGAGCGCAGTGGCAATGGAGGGACAACCAATGCATTAACTACCAGGCGACAACCTTGCACACGTCTTTAGTGCATCTCCAACATCCAGGAGTTCACATACCTCGTGACAACAAAGGAAAACGGAGCAAGAACAACCAAATACAAGCTGAAGTAATTGGCAAAGACTCTTGTGATGCAGCATCAGCAGCGCATAAACAACGATACTCTGGAGGTAGACCAGACGGCATGGGAAACATTCGCAGTGAATGGCGTGGCACCGACGAACCTGACGGCCAACCCGTTGATGGATCCCTCGGGCTAGACGAATCCTTCGCTTCCATTGTAGCCCATTGGGAAGACACCTGGCACAACGAAAGGTACCGGCTTACAAGCCCAGATCAACGAATACCTGTACCAGAAATCATCCGGAATCGAGAGCCTCAACATCCATCCACAATAGCAACTCAACGTCGCAGTGGAGGAGCTTTAGAACTCTTGTGCACGCGGAGTAGTATTCATCGTGAGAAGTTTACAACTTTTGAGTGAATCCCAAATTCAACCAGGACTCCCTGAGCCATTCGATCCCGCAAACTCCAAGGGACCGACGGTGAGGATGTGGCTAACGATTTTGGAGGTGTATTTTGCTGCTGCTGGGGTCAACAAAAAAAAGAAGAAAATTTACCGGGCGACCTTGCTTCTATGTGACACGGCTTTGAGTTGGTGGTGTGACCTAAAGGCCATCCAACGACAGTAAGAGACCAGCAGAGGTCGATTAATGGCTCACGCATCTGCTCTCACATCGTTGACCACAGGCGTACTACCTCACGAGCGGATTCACCCGACGTGGCATGACTCCCTCACACCAAAAAAACATGGAGATGTATGTTACACTTGCTCACTTTGGGAAGCTGAACGATATACTTGTCTCACGGTACAGACTCCAACGTCTGCATCAATATTCCAATAGTGACCTCACTCCCAATGAACTACATTGGGAAGGAAATACTACACTCGGCGTTTCTACAAAATCAACACCAATAGTGACCTCACTCCCAATGAACTATGTTTCAACTACAACTGCCTCAAGCAAGATATTTGATGAGAAATTACCAGTTTTGGCATCCAGGAAGACCTTCCAAGAATGATCAAAGCAGCCGACCATATCGAAAGTGCCAAAGTCAACGCTTGGATGCATGAGTCCAATGGTTGGCGACCCTAAAGCCACAATTGTTATCGTTGTGGAGACGAGTTCCAGTCGGTTGAAGCCTCCTTGCGAATGGAGATTGATGCTATTGATCGACATGATCAATGGCTCTGCTCGACTTATGGGAAGCCTGGTCATGTTTGGTGCGGCTTCCGAAAGCCATAGTAACGAGCCAAAACGAGGAAACATCACAGAAAATGAGTAAGGAGTCGAGAAACGGCAAAGGACAGCAGTACATTGCGAGGCTTCTGTCCGGTAAAACAAATCTGTGCGACCAATCACCCATCTGAGCGGCCCATATTGCCATAGATGATGGTTCCTAAGATTAAACAGTTCAACGAGGAGTACAAGGATAACCAACTGTCAATACTGCTACGAGTACAACCGAGGGATTGAAATAGTTGCAAAATGGTACCCACACCACTGGATGGAGGAGCTTCTCACACTTTTGTCAGCGACAACATGGTTAAGAAGATGGAGTTGCAGACTGAACCAAGGGTGTTTGAAGGAAAACCTGTTGACGGATGACGGCAGATCCACCGACTTTACAAACCACTCCCACTACAAATTGGAGATCTGCAGAACGTAATGGTCTGGAGGACTTGCCGAATGAGCAACCACAAAATCATCCTTGGGCAACATTTCTTACCTGTATAATCAGCAGGTCAATTAGCGCAGTGGATTAGTTTATGTCAGCATGAATGATAGGAAAATGACACCTACCTCTGGTGGAGTGACCCATATGACACAACGGCGGTTATGGGAAGCAGCAGAGGTGGAAGCAGCAGAGGAAGTTACGGCACGCACGAGATTCCATCCGATATCTCTGGACGTGGCCAAGCGATATCTGAAATGCGGAGCTCAAGCATGGATAGTCAATGTGGAAGCAGGAGAAGCTGTAGAAATTGCAGGTGCCAAGGCAACGCCAACGGCCTCAAAACCTGAGAATTTTGCAGCCGTACCGAAGGAATTTGCGGAGCTCATCAATTTTTTTTTAACGGGTTCTTCCCAACAAACTATCCCGAGAGCTATCCCTGCAACGAAACATTGACCATCAGATAGACCTGAATAGAGGCAGCAAGGTGAAGGTAAAGGGGACCTATCAGATGAGCAATCACGAGCTGACCAAACTCCAGAAGCAGCTGGACGAGATGCTCGGCCAAGGGTTTAATAAAACCTCCACGTCACCCTACACAATACCTGTACTTTTTGTGAAGAAGATAACCAAAGGAATCAAAGAAGAAAACCAAAATGCCGATGTGCATGGGCTACCAATTGTTGAAATGCATTCCCATCAAGAGCCGCAACCCCCTCCTACAAGCAGAAAAATGTTTTTACCAACTATGTGAGGCCCGGATTTTCAACAAAATTGACATACACAACGGCAATAAACATATCCACACATATGATAAAGAAGTCAAGAAGACAAGATTACATACAAGATACAGGCACTTTGGGTTAACGATTATGCCAATTGGACTCACAAACGCCACTACAACATTCATGGCGGCGATGAACAACATCTTCCACTCATACCTCAATGACTTTGATGTCATGTATCCCGATTATATCCTGGTGTACAATCGCACCCCGGAGGAGCGTAATGGAAACCTCCAAAAAGTTCTCAAGAGTCTACAAAGAGAGATCTCTTTTTGGAAAATTCTCGAAATGCAAATCTCAAATTTGGTCACCGTTTGATTGAGTTTCTGGGCCAGATCATCAGCGGCAGATGAATCACCATGGACCCAGAAAGGTGGAGGCGGTAAGTGATTGGCCAATGCCTACCAATGTTCGGGATGTCCAAGTGTTTTTGGGATTCTGTAATTCCTACCGTCAATTTGTACAGAACTATGCATGAGTGTCAACGCCTTTCTTTGATCTCACCGAGAAAACCATCAAATGGAATTGCTGGGATAGCAAACAAGAAGCGTTCAACTCTTCGAGAAATGCTCTGACCTTGTCGCGAGCCTTACAAATGGCAGATCCAAGGGCAGACTACATCATGGCCACGGGCATGTCCGATCGAGCCATCAGAGCTGTTCTCCCTCAAGACAATGGTGGTAGAGAACAACCGGTCACGGTCATGTTGCAAAAGTTACATGGACTAGAACTCGACTACACGGTACACGAAAAAGAAATGCTCACAGTCCTGCACAAGCTCAAAAATTGGTGAGCTACTTGGAATGCCTGCGATTCATCGTTCCACCAACCATCACATGCTGAAACATCTTAAGACTCAGCCAAATCTCAGCCATTAACAAAATCAAAGGATGGAGTTCCTCTAGTCTAACTTTGACTACGACATTGAGTACCGACCTGGAAATACTAATCTAGTGGATGCTCTGAGTCAACGACCAGATCCAATGGCCGCGATTGATACGCTACTCAGTGATATGAGACCCATACCTCGTGAGGCTGTTCACGAAGGATTACGAGGAGTTTTGTAGGTACAAAAAAACTATGTTTTAGTTCGACGACACCTACTAGGGACGAGGATTCACTTGCCAGGTTGTCGTCCCTCCAAACGAGGAAGTGCAAAGGGTGCTATTTGAGGCATGCCGCGACACTGGTCGTGGTGGACACTTCAATGAGGATAAGATGTTCAAGAAGCTGGCAAAGTACAATTGGTGGGTTAAGATGCAGACTGACGTGGCATCTTTTTGCAAAACAAGCGACACCTGTCAGAGACAAAGATATCGTTGCATGCGGTCACCCGGTCTACTTCAACCACTACCAGTTCCGATGGAACCGTGGGCCAACATCAATATGGATTTTATGATGGGACTACCTGCCACCCCTGAAGGGTATGACGCCATCCTCGTCGTGGTGGAAATATTTTCAGAAATTACGTACTTCATCCCCAAAACAACTACCGTCACCGTAGAAGGAACAACACGGCTATTTGTGAACCAGATTGTACGGTTGTATGGTGTGCCATGAATCATCATCAGCGACAGAGACGGCCGCTTCACCATCTGTTTTTGGCACAAGATGATGACGTGTTGTGGCAGTCCAATGAAGATATCAATCGTACCCCACCCTCAGACCGACAACCAAACCGAGTGGACCAATCATACGCTTGACCAAATCCTCCTTACTTTGTATGAGCCCCATGGCACCGATTGGGCGGATAAAGTGCCGACCTCCGAACTCCTCTATTTCCACCGCACCTAGAAAAGTTCCTTTTGAGGTGGTGAATGGAAAACATCCCACCACACCAGCTGGATTACAGATTCAGAGAAACATCCCTGCTTTTGACATCCACTGCAGGGACTTCGCAAGAGTTTGGGAGGAAACCCAGTAGACCCTCGCAAAGACTCATCCAGCCATGACGCAAGTGGCCGACCAACATTGCAATGATGATGTGTTCAGCACCGGCGTTCACCTCCTCATTTTTGCAGATGCCAAACTCCGAGGAAAAGACTTCGCAAAACTCAAACTCCACTGGATGGGACCGTTCGAGGTCGAGCGAATGCAAATCCCAATCGTCGCTCGACTTTGACAACCTGAGAGCATGGTAATCCACCTTGTCTTCCACACCAGCAAAATCAAACACTACTAAGACCAATAAAAACATCCTCGGTAGAGACGTTGCACCTCCACCTCACTTACACATGGATGGAGATACTTTGTACGTTATTTAAGATATCCTTGGACATCAACACCATGGCAAAATGACCAAAAATCTGGTCTGGTGGCATGGCTACAATGCCGTGCATAACAGTTGGGAGCCCTACGATAGCCTCCGAGACATCGATCACCTGATCGACGGCTACTACAGCCGACATTGGTTTACTTCTGCTGACGTGACGGGACATCGCGGCTAAAATGGGAGAAAGTGTTACATCCTTGATGTATAGGATTCCCTAAATTACACGAGTAGAACTTCTATCATTACATTCATACCCTACTGATCTTTAGTTTTGATTATAGATATTTTTGAAGAAAATCTTTTGTTTCTTCGTCGAAGGTTTAGGTTCCACACCAATAACTTCCATTTTGTGACATCTAAAAAAAAATGATGGAGAATCCTGAGTGTTCACACTTGTATTGTTAATTCGATGAGTTTTAACACAATTACTCCAAAGAGTCAGTGCATGTCTGGCTTGCGGCCCAGATTTGCATGACAAACTGGCAGTGTCAGCGCTGTCAGACCAGCTTGACGCATCAGATTGGGCAGTTTTTGCTCTATCTGACACGTCAGGCTGGTCAATCGCGACTTTCACGCACCTCCAGCAAGGGGGATCACCGCGGCTGGAAGGGCTGCAACTGTTAGACGTCCAAATTACGGATCAGGTAGTTTCGTTGAATGAGTGTTTAAGTACCACCCAAAGAACTTCTTTAGTTAAATCTTGAACGAAATCAAAGATCACTTAATTAGCATTTTTCATCATGATTGGAATGAAGGATCAGAAGGGTAGCCCACTGCACGTCGACCTCAGGCTTTTTACATTGTTCGGTCGAGGGCATTGTGGCAAACATTCCGACCTCCAGTGTTCCGTTCCAAAAGTTTCTAACAACTTTGACCACCTTCCAGAAAGGTCAACAGAAGTGTCGCAATCTACGTCAATGTTTCGATATTGTTCACCGACTTCTCAATGTTGGTTTTTGTGTCACAGACGTGTAGAGACCTCTAGCCTTGTTGCACATCTCACATGTCATTGAAGCAGGTGACTGAGGTAGGCGAGGTACTTTACAGCATGCCCATTGTCATCAAGCCGTGGCCATTGGCCATGGGAATGTTTTCCGCACACCATCGTTGTTTCTTTCTGGTCACATGCAGACTTTGTGCTGGTTTAGGGAGCACCCGGGTTCTATACCCGTGACTGATACATTGCATATGATGTGCGCACAAGAAGTTTGGAAGGGTGGGCGTGGTTCGACCTCGGCTTGGCCGAGGGTAGAGCTTAGAGCGAAAGCGAGCTCGCCGCTCGCTCGCTCGCTTCACGTGCCCCCCACCCCGTCGAGTTACACTTCACTTTGTTGCAACTTACTTTGCGTGCTTGGAAAAAACCCTACCCTCGCATCTGCAATCCATGGCGTGTTGCCATGCTTAAGGGATCCATCCTATTTGCTTTGCACCCTCACTACTTTACTCTTCCCTACCTACTGGTATCAGAGCGCTGTAATGAGGGAGTACAGCGTGTTCACTCTTGATCGCGCAGTCATGGCCGTGGGAGGGTCCACCATCGCCAACCGCCACTTTCTTCATCTCTGCCAAAGGCTAGGCACTATCTTGCCTGCCACGGCACCCGCCCGCCGTAGCCCACGTTGTGTGGACTGCGCGGGGCTGCATTGCGGTGACGACAGTCGCACGTGCAAACCCACGGGCTTTTCCCTACCCACGGGCTGCCGTGCCACTCTGGCCCATACACGTCCGCCCCGCTCGTTGATTCTGCCGCAATCTCTAGCACGGCGACAACAGTGGGAGCAGCTGCAGCATCGACACCGGCTGCACCTACTACGTCATCAAAAGCCGCCAACTCCCGGCCTCCTAGCGGCAGCACCCGCACCTGACGGATCTGCTGCATCTACTGCACAGTCACGTCTGTGACAGCAGCAAACGCAGCGTCAGCTGTCTCCACAGCAGCCGCAGCGGCTGCCACTGTGCTCTCAGCAGCCGCAGCCTTAGTGCTTGGTCGTTGGCATGGCAGCTGTGGTCTCATCACCACTACAGCAACTTTGACACATTCTGCTGTCGACCTCGGCCAAAACAGAGTGGCAACCACAGCTGAACCATTTGCAACCGTCGCAGCAGCCGCCACAAGCACGCTGCAGCTGCCAAGACACCGGCGTCTCTCGCAACGCGTGAGCCACCTCGGTGGCCAACAGTGTCATGCTGGAGCACAGCAAGGTTCCAGCTACCGCGCCTACCGGGTCTTATTACGCGGAGCGCAGTGCAGCTCGCCGAAAGCGACGTTGTCGCGCAGCCGGTGGAGGGTCACCCGTGTCGCTCGGCTCCTCCCCATCGTGACGTGCCTTGGTAAGATCTTCCCCTCTCTCCCCTTGAGACTCGGGTGGGGACAACTTTGTTGCTGTGGACACTGCCGCTACCGACTTCTTGGGTAGCCTCTACAGAAATGTCGTCTCATTGTCTTCCTCTGTCATGCGGCTGGCCTCTCTTGTCATTGACGCTGCCGTCGCCACGGCAGCGACATTCGCGGCAACAGCTAGGGCGGCTAGGGCACCTGCATCAACTACTGTTGGGCATGCTACCAAATCTTCCACTGAAGGTGCTGCCATCATCGGCCCCATTGCCGCTGCAGTTGCGGACATTGGTACACAGGTGTCTGCTGCCGCAGCTGTTTTTACCTCCAACATCGCAGCTGCTACCACAGCTGCCACCACATCCGCCATGGCCATACGGACCTCCACTAACTCTGCTATTGTGGCCACTTCTTCTTCTCCATCAGATGTCATCCAATTAGCCACAGCTGCTGTTTTCGTTACTGCTGCCGTTACCGCTCTCGGTGCAGAGACAGTGGCTGGTGCTCTTTCCCTGATTTTGCCAGCCGTTCCTGCTGTGTCCGTCTTCTCTAATGCCGCTGCTGCTGCCTTTCCAACCCTGTTCCATCTCCTTCATCCTCCTGCAGCTTGATGCCACACCTTGGTGGCACCTACTGTTTTCCTTCCTGGCCATTCTTATACTTGCTGCTGTGTCTCTCTGCTGGGTCTGGGATTGGGAGTTGCCTTGCAGCGCCTCTAACAAATGCTTAAAGCACTTTCCATTTTTCCACGCCCACTGGGGCGGGGAAAAGCCTGCCAATTTTTTTTCGGCAGAGCCCCTCTCTCGTCACCATGCCGGGTGGCGATGAGTCTGTCATTGCAGACCTCCAATGTCAGCTTAATCACAAACTTGAGGCCCAGCGCGAAGTTGAGGATTGCCTCAAGCTGTAGGAGGAAAATCGTGCAGCCTTCGCTGATGAGGTTGCTACCATTGTCCTCAAGCGTCTTCCAGTTGCGTCTGTCTCCGCTGTTGGTGGCTCTACTGCCAATTCTTGCTCTGGCGTCTCCTCTGCCGCCGCTGCTACTGGCACCACTGCCGCCATTATCTCTGCAATTACTACCCCTGCACCACAACAACATGACTTTTTCTCGAAGCCTCCTGTTCTCTCCCCAATTCTTGCATTCTCATCCTGGGAGGCGCGATTCAGCGCTTGGGCTCAGGGTGAGCGACTCTGGGAGTACTACTTTCCCCCTGACGCCGTCGTTAACCCACCTTTTGTCCTTGCTCCTGCTGAAGCAGCTTGTGCTGTCCGTGCCCTTTTTCTCGCTGCACCTGAGCACCTTGTAGACAACGTTGGCATGTTCAATGCCAATCCCGCTACTAGTCGCGATGCTGATCCTGTAGGCGTGTATGCTATGCTGCATCGCCACACTACTATTACCGGTAAGGCTGCACAGAGTGCGCTCACTTTGCAATTTAACATGCTGCTGATGCGTGCTGACAAGACCGCCGATGCCTACTGGGCTCACGGCCTCAAGCTCCTTTGCGAGCTCGGTGATGCTGCCCCTGGGCAGCTGTCCGCTGTCCTCACCATGGTCAACGGGCTCATCCCTGAGCTCTTCGACCTTCTTCGCAACGTCAAAGCCGATGAGCTCCAGTGCCTTGCCTCTTAGCCTGTTCCTGCGCGGTCGCCTTCAGGCGTTGGTACCCTCACCACTACTATGGCCCCCTCGACTGCCTCCTCATTGTCCTCCTTGACCAACTCCACCGCTACTACTCTTGCCTCTCAGGGTCGCGACCGCGGTCGCGGCCGGGGCAGAGGGGGCAGGAGAGACAATAAGAAAGCCGTTGCCCCTACTTTGTGTGTCCCCGGTGTTGTGACTTGCTTGAGCTGCGGCTCTCCTAACCACTCGGCTTGTGCATTTCCTGCTCCTCCTGACGACCTTTATCTCGCTCGTGCGATGCGTACCCACTGGGCTCGTACTGCTGGTGCCTTTGTTGCACCCGTGTCTTCATCCAGCTCACCCTCCTCCTCATCGTCGATACCTCAGTCCTCCTCTCAGGCTTATGCCACCACTAGGATTCCTTCCAGACCTCCCGTGGTCCCTTCCCCTTGGGGCTGGCCGCCCCCTTACGGTGCTTCACCCTACGTTGCTCTGCCCTTGTAGAGCTACACCGCCCCGGCGTGGCTCCCTCCTCCCTCCGGTGCCACGACTCCGGCATCTTCTGTATCTATAGCGAGTGACGACGAGCGACAGTCGGAGCAGTCTCTGCTTCAGCTCCTTCGCCTTTGCGACCAGGGAGGTAAGGGTGTTGCTCCATTAGCCAGTGTTCCTACATGTCAGACTGACGTTGTCTTTCGTGGTCCACCGTCGGGTCATGTACATGGGTCATTGCCTGCCATGTGGATTGGCAGTCAGTCCTTCTCCCACATTGTCTTGCTCCCTGTGCGTCCTCTCCTTCTCCCGTCGGCACTGTGGCGACGTGTAGCTTCCTTCCCCCTGCTCGTGCATCAGGTGGCTTTCGGATATTGGATTCAGGGGCCACCCACCACATGACGTCTGCTCGTTCCTCGTTTGTCTCCCTCGACCTCGCTAGTGCTGTCCGCTTCATCCGCACTGGGTGCGGTCAGTTGCTCCCCGTCCAAGGTGTTGGCGTCATTTGTTTTGTTGGTCCCAGTGGGGCTGTATACCTTCTCAAAGTGCTGTATGTCCCTTCTTTGGAGCTCAGTTTGCTGTCGGTGTCCTCCCTCAACGATCAACACATGGACTTTGCTGCTAGTCGAGGTGTCGGTACGGTGCGTCTTCGCACTTCTGGTCATGAACGCGCCTGCTAGCGCTCACTGTATGTCTTTCGTAGTGAGTGGGGTGGTGAGTTTCTTTGACCCACCACTTTTTTTCTTGCATCCAAGGGGGTGTGTCTGGAGACTTCCGCTCCTCACACAGCCCAACAGAATGGCGTCTCTGAGCACTAGAACCGTACCCTCGCACATGGTGTACGGACCCTCTCGTCTGAGTCTGGTCTTCCCTCACTCTTTGCCTTTGAGGCCATGAGCTACATGACTTAAGTCTGGAACCGCATTCCACATGGACCCTTTCCTTGTTCTGTCACCCCTGTTGAGTGTTGCTTTGGTGCTCACGCTGACCTTCGGCTTGTCCGCGTATGTGGATGTATTATCTCCGTTTGGCTGCCTGATGCGATAGAAAACTGTCCCCACGCGGGCGTCTATGTTCGTTCTTGGGTGTCTTGGTCTAGTCTAAGACTTGGCGGTTCTAGGACCCCATCCTTCAACGCATCATTGAGTCTCAAGATGCGCTTTTCTTTGAGTCGCTCTTCCTGCGTGATCTTGGCCAGCTTTCGTCCGCCGCCTCCCTCCTGTCGCTCTTTTGGCTGGGGGGGGAGTCGGTCCTGTCAGTCCTGTTGTACCTGTAGTTCCTCCTGTTGCGACTCTGCTGGCTACACCCTCTCAGCTCCCGTCGTCTGGCGTGCCAGCCCCACCTGGCTCACTCTCATCTTTGTCGTCTAGCTCTTCCAGGCCACCGACCTCTCTGATCACATCCTCGTCCACCTTTGAGTCATTACCTCCGTCTGCCAACTCCCCATCCTCGAGTCCTGATGTCCCTGTTGTATCACCCAACCAGGATGCTCTGGATGCCCTTGTGTCCTCAGAGACCACTTGACCTGCCGCTGTCTCACCCTTCGTCCGCGGCAGGCGTCTACGTGCACTCCCGCATTGCACCTGTAGCGTCACTGCACCGTCCGGTCGTCCATCGAGGTCCTAGACCACTCAGTCTCCGGTCGTGTCCGCTCAGTCCCTTGTCGCACCCGCACAAATTCGTGCTAACATGCATGGATGCACGTGGTCTAGCCACTGGTGTTGCCCATCCCAGTTCTGCATTGGGATACATGTTGCTCATCTCCGAGCACACTCGGGCGGTGGCTGCAGCGGCCACTGCGACCGCCGTTGAGTGTCATGCTGCTACCGGTTGTGCGTTCCTGTTCCTAGAGCCGTCTACTGCTCATCAGGCACGTTTGGCCCCGGATGCACAGTAGTGGGAAGGAGCGATGCACAATGAGCTGAAGGCCTTAGACAACCATGACGTCTATGATCTGGTTGACCTGCCCCCATGGCACAAGGCCATTGATGCGCGATGGGTCTTTAGGCGCAAGTACAAGCCCAAAGGAACACTAGACAAGTACAAGGCTTGCCTCAAAATGAAAGGATTTTCCCAGGTTCCTGGCGTTTACTTTGATGAGACATTCGTGCCAGTTGGTCGTTACACCACTGCTCACGCCCTACTGAGTCTTGTTGCCCAGCACGATTGGGAGTTGGAGTGTATGGATGTTCACAACGCCTTCCTCCATGGGCAGTTAGATGATGAGATCTACATGGTTTAGCCCCATGGGTTCTCCAATGGTACCAAGAGAGACTGGCGTCTACAAAAGGCTCTCTATGGCCTGAAGCATTTGCTTTGGTGTTGGAACCAAGAGATCACATCCAGACTTGAGAAGGGCGGCCACCAACGGAGTATAGTGGATCCCTCTCTTTTTTTCACCCCACCTTCAGCTCCCTTCATGGCTATTCTTGTGTATGTGGATGACGTGCTGATTGCGTCACCCCAGCCAGGGGGCTGTGAAGGCTGTGAAGTCACTCCTCTAGTCCACCTACAAGATGAAAGACCTAGGTCCAGCTCGTGTCTTTCTGGGCATGGAGCTAGAGCGAGATTGCACTTGTCACGTTCTCCATGTCCACCAGGCTGCTTACGTCCGGAGTCTGGAGGAGCAATTCTCCTCGCTTCTCAAGACGGTGTCCACGGCATCGACTCCGATGACCCAGCTGGACAGAGGTTGTTGAAGACAGTGGACGTGTCAAAATGGAGGGGATAGTCGATGTGACGGATTACCTTCGTGTGATTGGCTCCATCATGTAACTGACAACGACGACCAGAGCAGACGTTGCCTTTGCCGTCAACTTCCTAGCATAGTTCTCGGAATGCTTGAGAGCACGACATTTGGAGGCCGCACTGCACGTCTTCAGGCATGCTCTCTCTATCGCTTGCACTGGCCTGTGCTATCATGCATAGCCCTCAGTCATAGTTGACGGGTACACAGACAACGAGTGGGCACATGACGGTGACACTCGTAGCCGCTCTGGTTACATCTTCCTACTGGGGGGACTGTGTTGTGGAAGAGTGGAAAAAATGTCTGTGTTGCTTGCAGCTCTAGTGAGGCTGAGTATGTCGCTCTTGGCACTGGCACATGTGAGAGCATCTGGCTATGTTGCCTCTTGCGGCAGCTACATGTTCCTATTTGCTGGATCACACTGCGTTACGACAATCAAAGCACCAAAGCCATTGCTGAGCAAGACGGAATACATCACACGCGCACTAAGAACATCAGTGTGGAGCATATTTTGTGTATGAGAGAGTGGCTGTAGGTTACGTCCAAATCGTCTGGGTGGAAACGTGACAGCAGAGAGCTGACTTCCTCACAAAGGCAATCAACAGCAACGTATTCAAGGCTGCAGTTCATGCTGTTGGGGTATTGTGTGCCCGTGATGTGTTCTATACCCGTGACTAATTTATGGCATGTGATGTGCGCATAAGAAATTTGGAGGGGGGGGGGTGTGATACAACCTCGGCTTGGCCGAGGTTGGAGCTTAGAGCGAGAGCGAGCTCGCCGCTTGCTTGCTTGCTTTACGTGCCCCGCAACCCGTCGAGTTACACTTCGCTTTGTTGTGACTTACTTTGCGTGCTTGGCAAAAACTCTACCCTCGCATATGCAATCCATGGCATCTCGCCATGCTTAAGGGGTCTATCCTACTTGCTTCGCACCCTCACTACTTTACTCTTGCCTACCTACACTCAATGGTGCTGGGCTTCTATAAAGAAGGGCCTCGATACTCTCAAAGTCTCCTGACTTCTCAGTGAGCTCCGCATGCAGTCGCTCACTGCATAACCTCGCACGCGTCGCTGGGCCGAGCGCCGAGGAACCACCATATGCCTCATTCTCATTCTTGACATTGTATGTACGTGCATGACTCACTTTTTATGTGCCAGACGTACATGATTCTCTAAACTCTCTGAGTGGACATTTTTGTCATTTCACAAATAGCTCACCACGAGTCAAGACCCCAATTTGCACTCCAGCGGTCAAGGGAGATTTGGTCACCTCTCCTAGCCCTCCAACAAACACTTCTCGCACTTTCTGACAAATTCAACATCGACAGAAGTATCACCACCTTTCGGTTGACTTCTCAACACATCGAGCTTCATGAAGATGCATCTTGCATCTTCACCGTCAATGTTTGTGGGGCCCCAGTTTCTTGGCGGAGCTTCTCGGTCTGACCACTCACTATGTGACTCCGCAAGCATCACTTGAAAAGAGACCCGATGACCCAACTACATCTAATCTGTTACTCGACACTTGTATAGATGTGTTCGGTCATTTGAACACGTGTCATCAAAGCACACTTACCACTGATTATAAATTGCTCAAGTGTCCAAAATTCCCAAAACTTGTTTTTCCTGGCAACTCATACCTGTTCACCATCTGTGCTCCGTTCAACATGAAACTTGGTATCAGAGTGCAATGGTGCTGAAGAGGCATCTGACTACTGTAGTCATCCGGGGACAACCTCACACAAGTCAACAGTGCATCTCGCACGTCAAGAATTTGCAGACTTTGCTGCTACAATGTGAAATGAGCAAATGCTCCCGATGACCAACAGGGGGACCTCGGCGACAACTTCGGTGATGGAGGAGCAGAATGTGACCATGCACACGAGTCCTGAAATGGAAGCAAGTGCTAGTGTCGCAGGATATGCGGCTGCTGGGTCAGTCCCGACGGCTCCGACAGCCAATCCGGCAACGGATCCGACAGCGGTAAACCAGCCGTCCCTATCAATGGCCTCAACGTCTACAGCAGGAACGATAGGTGGCACGGGACAACTCGTGTGGATGAACAAGGAACTGGCAAACCATATCTCCATGCTTGAGGGAATCAACAGCCATCTGTTCCAACAACTCAACATTTTTATGGAGGCTCTTCCCAGCATGAGTGCACAAGAGGCGGTGCTCGTGGAGAGAAATACCCAACTCTCAGATAAACCCAAGGTCCGTACAGCCCCACCTGCACCTTTTTATCGCCTAAATTCCAAAGGACCGGTGGTTCGGATGTGGCTGACGATCTTGGAGGTGTACTTTACCACTGCGAGGTCCAACGAAGATCAGAAGAAAATTGACCTTGCGGCCGCGTTTCTGCGTGGCACAATAAGTAAGTTGGTGGTCTGAAATAAAGGCCATCCAACAGCAGTAAGAGACCAGCGGGGCCTCATCAGCGGCTTACAACACCCGTCTCGTATCGTCAACTGCAGGCGTTCTATCCTTGGAGCACATCAACCTGCAATGGCAAGACGCGCTGACCCACCAACCAAATAGAGTGAAATTTTTTTCACCATGCTCGCACATTTTGGATGTCTGACTCTCAGTATAAAATTCAGCGTTTACGTACACAGTCCAGCGTGACGGGGTACATGCAAAGATTCCCCGAGATCATCAGTGGTGCAGAAATTTCCCACGATGAAATGTGTTTTAACTACAACAATGACCTCGAACAGGACATCCAGCAAGCAATCGCCATCTTTTGCATCTAGAACAACTGACCACGAATGATTGCAGCCATAGAAAGGATGGACAGCACTGACTACATTGCTTGGATCCAAAATCCTACGACAGGCAAACTTCCACCCACAATTATTGTGGGAACGGAATAAGCCAGTCAAGGGACTCCTCAACTCCAATGGAAGTGGATGCCATCGACCAAAGAGACACACGCACCTGCTACAACTACAAAAAACTCAGGATTATCGCTCTAAACTGCCGAAGCAAGCAACATGCCAAAAAGTGAGGGAAGTCACAGAAAAATGAGTCGGGAGATGGCAAAGGATAGGAGTGAAATGCGGAAATAATTTTTGCAGATTTTTCCCGATCTGCGCCGAACGATCACTCATCTGAACGGGTCACGACACCGTAGAGGGTTTCAGAGATCGCTAAGTTTGACGAGGGGTACGAGGACGACCAACCGGTGATACTACTGGAAGTACAACCCCGAGAATGCAAGAGTCGCAAAACAGTAGTGGCACTATTGGATGGAGGAGCCTCTCACAGTGTTGTAAGCAACAACATGGTTCAAAAGCTGGGTTTGCAGAAAAAACCAGGGGTGCTTGAAGGAACAACTATCGATGGAAGGTTGCAGATACAGAGACTCCAAGAACTACTACGACTCCAAGTAGGAGAACTGCGGGATGTAAGGGTGTGGAGGTCATGCTTAATGAGTGATCACAAAATCATTCTCAGACACGATTTCCTGTACCACCACAATCTGCAAATTGACCGGAACAGAACCGATGTCTATGTGGAAATCAACGGTGCCAAGTGACAACTTGCGCGCATGGAATGGAAGGCGACAGCGGAAGCAGCAGAGGTGGAAGCAGTAGTGAAAACTTGAGCGATCGAGAAGCGACAACCTATGCAGCCAATACCGCTCAACGTGGCCAAACACTGTGTACAATGAGGGGCTTGTGCGCGACTTGTATGTCTCAAGCCAATGGAGGAAGCAAAAATGGTAGCAGCCTACTCATTGGCCTCATCATCGTCATTAGCCTCATCGAACTCATAGGCATCAACCAAGTTCGCAATGGATCCTGAGGAGTTTGCACCTCTCATTCAAGAGTTTGCGTACGTCTTTCTTCACGAACTCCCAAAAACCTTACCACCTCAGCAAGACATTGACCATCGAATCAAGCTAAAACCAGGCAGATGACCCACCATTCGAGGAGCCTATCGCATGAGCGACCATGAGCTGACCAAGGCGAGAAAGTAGCTCAACGAGATGTTCGGTCAAGGGTTCATCCGCCCATCCATGTCACCATACACCGCACCTGTACTGTTCGTGAAAAAGAAAACTGGCGAGATGTGGATGTGTGTGGAATACCGGGGGTTGAACAATGCTCCCATCAAAAACCTCTACCCTTTTCCCCAAGCCAACAAACTTTTGGACCAACTCAAAGGAGCCCGAGTTTTCACAATAATCGACCTACGCAGCACTTATCACCAGATCCGTGTGGGAGACGCCGACATCAATAAGACAACATTCCAAAAATGCTACGGGCATTCCAAGTTCATGGTTATGGTGTTTGGACTCAAAAATGCCTCGGCGATGTTCATGGTGGCAATAAACATCAGTTCTGTCCGTACCTTGATGATTTTGTTGTGGTATACCTTGACGACATTCTGGTGTACTGCCGCACCCCGTAGGAGCACGATGGACATCTCCAAAAAGTTGTTGAAGTTTTAGAAAGAGAGAAATTCTTTGGAAGTGCGACTTTGGTCACCGTTTGATTAAATTTTTGGATCACGTTGTAAATGGCAAACAAATCACCATGGATCCAAAACAGGTGGCATCACTCGGTGATTGGCCGATGTCGACCAATGTCTGAGACGTTCAAGTTTTCCCTGGCTTCTACAATTACTACTGGCATTTTGTACGGGATTACGTCCGAGTGTCAGTGTCTCTCTCCAATCTCACTCGAAAAGAAAACAAGTGGCGGTGGGGAGACAACAAACAAGAAGTGTTCATCGCTTTGTTGAACGCTATGACCTCGAATTTAGCCCTATAGTTATCCGATCCAACATCAACTAAGTCATGCCTACGAAGGCCTCTGATCGAGCCATTGGTACAGTTCACCTACATGATCACAACAGCCGAGAGCAACCAGTCGGGTATATGTCACAAAAGTTGCACGGACCAGAATCAAACTACACCATACACGAAAAGGAGATGTCGGCCATCGTACACGCATTTAAGACATGGCCGTGCTACCTAGAATGCCACCGATGCATCGTACGCACCGACCATCATGCACCAAAGTTTTTGACGACATAGCCAAACCTCAGTTGACGTCAAACCCGGTGGATAGAGTTTCTTGAATCTGGGTTCCGCTAAGATATCAAGTATCAGCCAGGAAAAACCAAACCAGCAGTTATGCTCAGCCGCCGACCAGACCTAATGGCTGAATTAGCGACATTTCAACTTCAGCGAGATCCGCATGTCGAGATTTTATTCACACGTGGCTACGACCAGCATGGCGGATACGACAAATCCATGTTCTGCCACGACGCACCGTATTGGCGACGACAATTCATTCACCAGGTGGTCGTACCTCCAAATGACAAACTCTACCGTATGCTGCTCAAGGAATTCCACGACATCCGTCCAGGTGGATGTTTTGGAGAGGACAAGATGCTGAAGAAGCTAGCGAAGCACTACTGGTGGGACAAGATACAACCCAACATGGCCACAGTCTGCAAATCTTGTGACACCTGTCAGTGACAAAAATCTCATTGCACACGACCACCCGGACTTTTGTAGCCGCTCCCCATTCTGAAAAAACCATGGAGCGACATCTCCATGGACTTCGTCACTAGATTACCGGCCACACCAGAGGGATATGAAAAAATCCTTGTGGTTTTCAACAGGTTTTCTAAAATGTACCGCTTTTTCTCAAAGACGACCACTGTCACCGCCGAAGGGACAGCACGGCTGTTCCTAAACAACATTGTACAGCTACACGGCATGCCAAGAACCATCACAACCAATAGAGACGGTCAATTAACCAGTCATTTTTTGCACGAACTTATCAATCGCTACGGTACCATATACCCCTTGTTTCGGAAAATAAGCCCCATCCGCCCCTCCGTCGGAATGATAAGCCCCATCCGCCCCTCCGCCAGAACAACAAGTCCCATCCACCCCTCCTCCAGAACGATATGCCTCATCCGCCCCTCCATCGGAACGATAAGCCTTTTTTGCCCCTCCGCCAGAACGATAAGCCCTATCCGCCCTTGCACCAGAACAATAAGTCCCATGTACCCCTCGGAAATTTTGAACTCTTTATGTGACAGCATATTGTTCATTTTGTGTTGTAGAAGGGTGAGCTAGTAAAGTTATTTCACTTTTGTAAGGTTTTGCAGTAGATTTTGTACATGCACACAAAATTCACCTATGCGCGTTACACCGTACCGTGTGACAGCGACAATACAGTTAGCCGTGTACTGAATAATCATCGGTTTAAAGTAGTACTTCTACTACTTAGTTGGGGGTATGTCATCGTCCCCAACATTGTTACATTTCCATCGGGTTTCTGATTTTCCACTGACAGAATATCTACATGGCCATCTTAACAACGTCAAAATTATCTTCGTCAGCATCAACACACCACCTGCTCGAATTCATCTGCCGATCCATTCATTCGAGCACACCGGTAAGCCTATTCAGGAGGGTAAATGGGATGTTATAGGTTGCTATTTTGTGTACAAAATACTCACCGTTTTGGATGACTTCCCAACTACACTCATGGCGTCTTGCCACGCGACAAAGTCCCAATTCGAACGATTCGTCCCCCGCTCAGGATCCAACACCACAGTGGTACCCCGATAACCCACCTCCGAACGACACAACAGGCACGTATCACGGCGTCATGTATTGGTTGGAGAGGGATTGGAACGATGACTGGTGGTCCCGGCGGTTGGACGAGTGGGACACCCTCCCACAGAACCAACCCCTTGATGAACTATCCCCTGCTCCCAGGTCCTCCAATGTCCGGGAAGCCAGACCGGTTAGGTTTAGAATGGGGCACCGTCACTTCCTGTCCTTGCCACATGGCCACCTCGGTAATTCTTTCGTTGGGTCCCGGGTCTTCACAGTCTTTGCTGTGCTTGTGAAAAAGACAACCGAGTGGTTGTAAGGACAATTTTGTCATTGTGCTATTGAAAAGATTCTCTTGTTTCAAGTTATGGGCTTCAATGGACAGCAGATTCTGGCGACGAACCATGTCACAGTTTGAAGAAGATGAAGGAGATGCTGAGGGAGCCAAAGGAGGGCATGTTTTTTTACGACATGGACGTGGCTTGTGCGTTTGTGGAGGATTACGCGGTGGAAAACTGCTTCGATCTCAAGTGGGTCCGCAGCGAGCCTGTAAGAATCCACGTGACATGCGCGGAAGCCAAGAACAAGGGGTGTGCCTGGCTCCTCTGGGCCCATGTGATGAGCAAGTTTGGACACGTGACAGTGTCCCAAAACTCCTAAGGACACAAGTGTGTCCCTAATATTGGCCGCGGTAATCCTGTGCGTCAGAAGGGATGGGTGGCCTGCAAAATCTTGGAGGCCCTGCAACGTGACCCAACAGCATCAATTGCAACCCTGCGGCAAGTTCTGCACAAAAGGGCCGATGTGAACGTGTCTAACAACACGCTGTACTGCGCGAAGACACGGGCCCAAGAACACTTGATGGGCAAAAAGACCGACACATGGAGCCTGTTTCCCTCCTCCATCGAAGAGGTAGGTTCTGACCTCCACCGATTGTGCTGAAATCCGATCCTGGAGGCTCTCAGAGAGACAAAAGCCCAGAGGAAGGCATCGCTCTTGTCTTTGTGCGCCACACCCTGTGTATCTGGGTCCACGTGTCTTAGCTACACGCAGCATGTGGACATGGCCGTGTGAGTACATCATGACGGAGGAGGGCCCCAACATAGAAACAGTGGATGGACCAACAAACCATCCACGGCAGGTGGACTTGGTCGCAAAGTCATGCAGATGTGGCAGGTGGAAGGATTTTGACCTGCCTTGTCAGCATGCATGCGCTTTTTTGCTGACCAAGCGCATCAACACAGAGAACCTGGCTGACCCTGGTCTCACCCGCATGGCGCTCTATCGGGCATACACCAACCCCCTCCTCTCACCACTTGTGAAGAAAATAGAGTCAATCGAACCCCCATGGCTGCAACCGGGACCTCGATGTGGGAAGGGCCACCCACAAAGCGCACGGAAAGACCGGGCGACATGGCACAAGAAGAACTTCATTTTTCCCTGCTGTGGGAAAAAAGGGCATACGAAGACCCGCTACAAAAACCCTCCTGTACCAAGCCTTGCTCAGGCTGTAGTACAGTATGATGGAGGTCTGGCTGCGGCTGCAGCCCAGGCTACAGTTGCAATGTAGGCACATGCTAATCCCTCCATGACTGTGGATCTACCACTTGCAGAGTATGCCAGTGGTGACATGGAGTACGACCCCAAGGCTCTGCCTCGGGATGACCCAGATGATGAGGATTATGGTTTTGAAAGTGATGACTCTGCTGCATACTCCCCTCTTGTTGGTAATGATGGTGAGACGGTGATGCAGGATGAGCACACTCATTAGTTGGATGAGGAGGAGATGGAGTGGCAAGAGACGTACGAAGAAGAGCCAGAGGAGGCAATGTGAGGTGAGTCTGTGCATACATTCTTTAATTCATATTCATACTCTTATTTCATTGCCTTTTCATCCCTTGCCTTGGTCAACTAATGGATGGGTTAGGTTTATTTTGTGCAGGATGGACTATGCTGGACCCTGGAGATTGAGCAGACCATTCGTTCCAGCGGCTTTGACTTAAGAAAAAGGGGGGGGTTTGGGTTAGGCAGTGGGTTAGGGTTAGGGTGAATGGGACGAGTGCATCGCATGTGAGGAGGGAGATCAGTGGTGTGTTAATTTCAAGAAGCAAACATGGCGGTGAAGATTCAGACAGTGAGATGGACACATTCTACAACGTTGCGCACTGTCAGCCATGGGAGCACATGTGTCCTGTGTGTGAAATTGTCCATTTCCTATACGGGTGAAGTCGCAACATGTTCGAGGATATCACATGTCCCACCTTCACTGTCTGTACTCAATAGTCATCCATGATTGATTCATCGATACTTTTGAAAGTCTATCCTCTTGCAATTCCCTGTTGTGTCATTGAATGCTATTGTTCAATTCCTTGCACACACAAAAGGTACATTGTTCAATCCAACATTGTGAGCAAGCATAACAGACATCCAATGGGCAAGTCATCCTCTGCACATGTATTCAACATAACCTAACTTTGGATACAAAGAAGTATGATTACAGCCTTATGCATGTCTCACATATCACTACCCTAGTCCCTTAGCCAACTGAATTCATGAACTTCACATGCTTTCACAGTGTTTCTCTTTGGTGCATAGAACCCTGTGAAGAGTGTGGTATATACTAGGCTGCTCAGTATGCATGTGTAGCAAGGATGCTGAGCATGTGTCAGTAGCTAGGCCTCTACTTATGTAATGCACTTCAGTATGTGTCTCCTCTAACAGATGTCGTAAGTTATGTTGGAGGATATGCCCTAAAAAATTCCAATTAGGCGGATACATTGTATGAAATAGGTACGGTACTATGTTCATTTAATGTGCTAGAAAAATGAACTGACATGCGGGGCAAGTAGTAATCAATAACGCCGAGGATGAGGTGGCGATGGCTACCTCTATGAAGCGCATAGCCATACGTCATACATTGTCACAAACGCGAACAAGGAACACCGACAACCATGGCTCCCAATTCGGTGGGCAAGACAACGCGCGGGCATGGGGTGCCTGCATGCCCAACTTCCAACACATGGCGTATGGGTTGGCGGGTGTTTTCAGGTTGGTGATGTCCCATGCGCGCTTCATGTTTACCCAATCGGCCACCGCAGTCCCGTAATCCATGGGAGGTGGGGGGAATGTCACAATTTCCCAAGGACCGTGCACTGGCTTTGGACGACCAGCTCAACGCTGCAACGGTGGCACATGACGCATGTCTTGCACATGGGACATCCCGAAAGAGGGTTTGGTCAATGTACCAGTGAGTACGCAAGGGAGGAGGAACTCGATTGCAATCAAAATTGTTACATGTGCAGAGCATACGTACAGGTTTGACTGCGTAAATGAAACGACTATGCTATGTACCACTTTGTGTATTTGAATAGCATCACTCATCATGTGCTGCCGACCGCACACCCAAGCAGGGAGGTTCAGGTGTCTAGGGTACCATGCCGAGCCTCGGCGCAGAGCGAGGCATTGAGGTTTGGCAACAGGTGTCTAGGGTAAGGTTTCATTCCGATGGTCGGGTTGCGTCGCAGCATAAACTTTGGGTACATTTGGCTTATTCTTCGTGATTTTGGAAGGTTTGACGTCGAATGCCGATCGAGGGGTACATGAGGATTATTGTTCTAGGGCAGGGGCGAATGAGGCTTATCGTTTCGGCAGAGGGGCGGATGAGGCTTAAGGTTTTGGCAGAGGGGCGGATGGGGCTTATTGTCGTTGCAGAGGGGCAAATGGGGCTTATTGTTCCAACGGAGGGGTGGATGGGGCTTCTTATTCCGACGGAGGGGTGCATGAGGGTCAACGATGAAAAAACAGGGAGTAATTGGCATTTTCACCATTTTTTGCACGAACTGATCACTCGGTACAGTGCTCCATTTTTTCCACGACGTTCCATCCTCAAACTGATGGTCAATACGAGCGGACCAACCAGAGGCTCAAACAGCTTCTCTAAACATTATGCGAGCCACACGGAACAGAATGGGCACCCACATTGCTGACCCCCGCACTCACATATAGCTTGGTGACGTCCATCGCAATGGGTAAAATTCTGTTCGAAGAAGTACGTGGCAAAATTCTCACCACACCAGCTGGATTTCACAACCAGAGAAACATTCCCGTGGTCGACATCTAATGCCACAATTTCTCCACCATCTGGGATGAAACACGACAGATGCTCACAATGACACAAGCGGCGATGAAGCAAGCAGCCGACCAACATTGCAACAATGACATGTTTGTCATTGGCCACAAGGTTCTCCTCAACTCAGCAAACATCTAACTCTGTGGAGCGGACTGTTTGAATCTCAAATCCTGATGGTCGGGACCGTTTGAGACTGAGCGCATATAAATCCCCATCGTTGTGCGACTCAAACTCCCCGATACTATTGTCAATGCGCCGCATAGCAACGGTCTAGAAAACGGGTCCCGACATGGGAGGCCGCCAACTGCTCTTGGTATTCCAACCAAGATAACAAATCACCCTTGAACGAGGGATCCACACTTTAGGTTAGTTTGGTTTGTGACCTCACGAAGTCCGCATGTTGGTCTTTAGTGTCTACCTTTGGTTAGACACTCTGTGAGGAGTCTCAAAGGCAAGAACCATAAATGGATGCATGCAGGGCACAAACTTTTATACTTGCAGAGCATTGCTAGTGCTTCTGCTCATAGTGGCTCCATAGGAACCAACCTCAGCCTACAGTCCTACTTGGCGTGTCCTAAGACCGCAGAGTTTCATCCTCAATCCAGGCTCTAGTAAGCTTCCTAGAAGCTTCCTGTCCCATTTTGGGCTGCAAAGAAAAAAATGCGGCCACCGCGGGATTTGAGCTAGCGACCCATGAGTTCCAGCGCCTGTCCCAACTAGGCCACAATGCTGTGTTTCCTATGATGATGTCCAGGGGACATACCCATCATGGGCAATGCATTCCTGGCCTATCTCAAAACAGACCAAGGGGAAATACTCCATATTGCAGTGCATGCCTTGTCTTTCCGTGCAACCAGCCAAGTAGCCAGTGGACAAGGTGCATACCATTCAACAAATATCTCCCTTGCACCTCTGTCCATCTGTCACTCACTAAGCTCCATCGATGCCTTGGGACTCACCCGTCCTCTGCCGCACTCCTCATGCCAAATGCACGAATGCCCACATAGTGCAAGTCGCTCTCCAACGGCTTGGTCATGCAGTCAGCAAGCATGCTCTTGGTTCCACAGTGCTACAAATCCACCACGTTCTTCATGACCAGGTCACGTGCGTAGTGGTAAAGTATGTCGATGTGCTTCGTTCGCCGGGAGATGATCTCATCTTAAGCCATCAAGATAGCGCTCATGTTGTCCACGTGTACAAGCAGGCAACACAGGCACTGAGTCTCCTTGCACAACTCAGACAAAGCAACATACTCTACCTCAGCCGTGGACATGGAAACACAATCCTGCTTCGTGCTGCCCATGAGATGGCAGCGCCATTCAAGATGCACATGTATCCAGAGGTGGATTTCCGGTCGTCGAGATTTCCTTCCCAGTCGGCGTTGGTGTAGCACTTCAGGCGGAGGGGGTCCGTACCTTCTTGCTCTCCAAGGATGAGGCCCATGTGACGTGTCTTCTGCAGGTAGCGCAACTACCTGCCAATGTTGTGGCCCTGAGTTGGCCACGAACCTGCTCACTTGTCCCACAGCATAACAGGTGTCCGGATGAGTACCTACCATGGCGTACATGATGCAACCCATGGCGGACTGGTCGGGGATGTGTTGCATCTCCCTTTTTTCTGCTTAATTTCCTGGCAACATCAAGGCCTTCAGTTTTGCATCGGTTGTCATTGGGGTGCTGACAGTTTTGCAGTCTTCCATGTGATAGCGCTTTAGTACCTCACCGATGTATTTGGTTTGGTTGAGTTTGATGGTGCCTGCTGATCGGCTGCGATGGATGGCGATTGCGAGGTAGTACTTGAGAGAACCCATGTCCTTCATTTTGAACCTTTTGCTGAGGTCAGACTTCAGCTCATCGAATAGCTTGACCGCAGAAGAGCAGATGATAAGATCATCCACATACAGTGCAACAAGTATCGGCCCACTCCCATCATCGTGCACGTACATGCTCGGGTCATTTTGGCAATGCGCAAAGGAGAGACCGGTCATGAAACCGTCAATCTTCTTGCACCATATGCTTGGGACCCATTTCAGCCCGTAGAGCGCTTTCACCAACTTGCACACCTTGCCCTCGGGAGCTTTGACTCCTTCGGGCACCTCCATAAGCACTTCCTTGTCAAGCTTCCCATAGAGGAAAGCTGTCGTGACGTCCATCTGGTGTATCTCCAGGTTCTCTGTGGCTGCAATGGCAAGGAGACAGCGGATGGAGGCAAAGATCACGACAGGCGCAAACGTCTTGTCGTACTCAGAGCCTGGGCGTTGAGAGAACCCCTTTGCCACTACCCTCGCCTTGAACTTTTTGATTTTGCCATCTTGCTTCTTCTTCACTCGAAGGACCCACTTAGATCCCACCACGTGAGCCTTGTCAGGTCTATCCACCAGCACCCATGTGCCGTTCTTGGCAATGGACGCGAATTCACTATCCATTGCCTCCTTCCACTTGGCCGCATCCGGGCCATTCATCGCCTCCACCAATGTGGATGGCTCTTCCTGAGCCATACAGGACCAGCTAAGGCTAGTCCAGTTATCCTCATACCGCAAAGGTGCTTTCTTTGGTTGCAAACTGTGCCGGGATACTGGTGCTGCTTCCTGCTTTGGTGCTGGTTCTTCCACAGATGGTGGTGTGTCATCGTCGTCGTCGTCGTCATTGTCGTCGTTAGAAGAGGCATTAGACTCCAAGTCAGACTCGGAAGCCCCGGACGCCTCGGTATCCGCGTCCATGCCAGATGCTGCATCATCCTCCGTAGCTATTCTCCCATTCCCACCACCTGCTGGCAAAGCGAGCCAGTTATTGGGTGCTTGGTCTCCGGAATCAAGCAATGCTATCCACTCTCCCACCTTTGGAGCAAGGATCGGGTCCAATAGCTCTCCCTTTCCAAGGGTGTGTTCTTCAAACAAAACGTCGCGCCTCCTCATGGGCTTGCCTGCTGCCTGGTCCCAAAGCCGATAGGCTTTGTGTGATGTGTCGTACCCAACCATGACGCACTTTTCGAATGTGCGTCCAGCTTGCCTCCACCTTCCCCGGACTGGATCTTCACCCATGCACTTGATCCGAACACCTTAAGATGAGAGGCGTTGGGTTTATTTCCCGACCATGCTTCTTGTGGGGTCTTCAGCTACTTGTCCTGCTCTTTTCCACGCTTCCGCAAGGCGATTGCTGGTGTGAGGTTCAAGAGGTAGCAGGCGGTTGTTGCAGCTTCAACCCAAAAGTGAGATGGGAGCTTGGCGTTGAAAAGCATGCTTCGCACCATGCCGAGTAGGGTCTGGTTCATCATCTCGGCCATGCCATTACCTTGGGGTTTGTAAGGGGTGGTTTGCTCGTGGCCGATGCCACGATGCTTGAGCCAAGGCTTGCATGCCTCGTACTCACCCCCGTTGTCAATTCGGAGCATCTTCAGTTTCTTGGACGTTTCCCGCTCTACCATGGCGACGAACTCGAGGAGCTTCTCCTTGACCTCTCCCTTTACTTTGAGGAAGTATATTCACAAATTACGGCTATGGTCATCGATGAAGGTGCAAAAGTACTTGCTTCCTCCGTTAGATGTTGTGCAGAAGGGTCCACACACGTCACTGTGCATCAATTCCAAGACATGCCCTGCTCGTTGACCTCCTCTCCCAAATGGCTTCTTCTTTGCCTTCGCTTGGAGGCATGGTTCACACAATGTACACCCTTCACCATGCTTCATGGCGCACCCTTCCATTCCATGGAATACCTCTTGCTCGTGCATCTTTTGCTGTATGTTGTTGGCCACGTGGCCAAATCTCTGGTGCCACAGCTCAGCGTCAGTGTCTTTGGTTGATGTGGCGGCCGCAACAGTCCCCGGCAGTGCATCCTTTGGCTCCGGTGCCACAGTCTTGGTCGCATATGCGAGTCCCTCATCCGACGCCTTGGTAACTTTGGTTTGGATTACGTAGAGGGTGTCGACTGGTTGAACTTGAAGCATGAGGTCGTCTTTGGTGTAAAAAATTTCGATGTCCTCGTTTTTTAGGGCCACAGCTTCCTTGTTGGTGAACACCACTGTCATGTTGTTGTCGGTGATTTGTGAGACTGACAGCAAGTTTGCTGCGAAGGAGGGCATGTACACCACCTTTTGAAGGTTGACTGCCTTCTCCACACCGTTCACGTTGAACATGATCACCGTGTCCCCTTCGTCCATGGCTTGGACGACGCCACCGTTTGCACACTTGATACGCATGACAGATTCGACCATGGAGACAAATCCACCCTTCTCTTTTGATGAGTGGTGGTTGGTGCCCGGGTCAAGGACGAATTCCCTGGGCCTAAGGATCGATGCCCCCTTCATGGGAAACCTCTAGCCATCATGTTGGTGAGTTCCTTCTTCTCCTTCCCATCTTTGTTCCCGCTTTCTTTCTTGGGACTACGACAATCCCTAGCCCAGTGCCCAGCCTTGCCACAGTTGTAACAATTGCCGGGCTTCTTGGAACTCTTTCCACCACCATTGCTTTTCCCTCCACCGGCACCACTTTCACTATTGCCTTGACAGAGCGAGAGCTTGCAACTTGTCCACCGAAGCGAGAGGCATAGGCTGAGATGTTTGCCTCACTGCCACTGTGTCGCATGGACTCATTGCGGACATGTTCGGGGACAGCCTCATTTGTCAGATCTGCCTCCTTCCAACCGCCAAATACGGTGATCAAGGACCCCCAGCTTTCCGGCAGCGCCATCAAAAGGATCATGGCACGCATGTTGGAGTCAAGATTCTATTCTATTTGCTGCACCTCTTGCAGCACGTTTTCAAACGACTACAAAAATGCGGGTATCGATTCTCCTTGGCACACCCTCATCGATATCAACCTTTGGAAGATGAAGAGTCGGTTTTCTAGGGCATTTGATTAATGCACGCATGAGAGTTTTACATAGGCCTTGGCAGGCAATGTACATCCTGTGATGTGGGAGTGTTGATTCTCGTTGATGGACGTCACAAGAATGGCGAGAGCCATTTTGTTGTTCATCGTCCATGCTGCAAGGTCAGCCGTGTGAGTGGTCACTGTCGCATTGGCGGGTACTCTCTCTCGGTCCCTTTTAGGATGTTGAGGTAGCCATGCACGTTCATGACAATCTTAAACCGCCATTTCCACAAGGGAAAACCTGTCCCCGTGAATTTGGACATACCCGCCTCAAGGCGGGCTTGAGTCGGATCCGCCATTTCCTGTAGTTCCTCCCCTTTGAGTCTTCTCTGCTTTGCTTCTACTCGGTTTTGTTGAGGCCGATGAGGCTGATGAGGATGCTGAGTGCAATCGTTGTTAAAGGTACAGTTGGTTCCGTTGCATACCCCTCCAGCCGATGAACGCCTAAGGCGATGGTGCCGTCGCGAGAGAACGGACTCTGGGTCGTACCACTCTCTAAAAAAGGGATAGAGCTTAATCCCGTTGGGGCTCGAGGGTCTTTTCCAACATGGACAGAGCTGTTCCTTGTCCCCTAGTCTGCCACGTGCGCGCACCCTACATAAAGAAGCCGATGGAGCCGATGGAGCTGATGGAGTCGTCCGATGTTTGTGTCCCTGTTGTACCTGTGCGCCCTACAAGCGCCACACGCAAAGCGGTCTTAGAAGCGTGTCTTAGAACCAGAAGTGTGGGCCCATAACCCTTTGTCAATGCGCCGGATAGAAACGGTCTATAAATAGGGTCCTGACATGGGAGGCCACCAACCGCTCTTGGTATTCCAACCAAGATAACATATCACCCCCGAACGAGGGATCCACAGTTTAGTTTCATTTGATTTGCAACCTCACCAAATCTGCATGTTGGTCTTTAGTGTCTACCTTTTATTGGACACTCTGTGAGGAGTCTCAAAGGCAAGAACTGTAAATGGATGCATGCAGGGCAGATGCTTTTATACTTGTAGAGCATTGCTAATGCTTCTGCTCATAGTGGCTCCACAGGAACCAACTTCAGCCTATAGTCCTACTTGGCGCGTCCTAAGACCGCCAAGTGTTCATCCTCAAGCCAGTCTCTAATAAGCTTCCTAGAAGCTTCCTGTCCCATTTTGGGCCACAAAGAAAAAATGCGGTCTTCGCGGGATTTGAGCTTGGGACCCATGGGCTCCGGCGCCTGTCCCAACTAGGCCACAATGTTGTGCTTCGTATGATGATCTCCAGGCGACATACCCATTATGGGTAGTGCATTCCTGGCCTATCTCAGAACAGACCACGGGGACGTACTCCATAGAGCAGTGCATGCATTCCCTTTCCGTGCAACCAGCGAGGTAGCCACTGGACAAGGTGCATACCATTCAACAGCAATGCAAATTCATCCGGTGTTTCATATCAGCAGACTCGAGCACTACCGGGACCACGGCAAAAACGTCCCCGGCATGGAAATCCCTCCCTCTCCTCCTATCCAAGTGGACAAGAACACGGAGAACATCGTGGAGGACATCCTTGGCCATCCATGATGTGGAAAAATGACAGAGTACCCTAGTGCGCTTGGATTTCGACAACTGAGATGAGCCATAATCTTTTCGACGAAAAAAAAAACTTTTGAATTAATTGGGTGTATCCTATTTTTTTACGTAAAACAGGGCATGCATACTTCGATTTTGACGAGTCATTCAGGTCATGTTCGGATTTCATTGAGGTTCACATTCACAAACCGCTCGATCGTTCGAATTCCCGCATTCGCGCATTCGAACGGTCAAGCGGTTGACTGGTTGAGTCGCCGTCGGCTTCCTCGGCCGGCTACTCGACGGCGAGAGTTGACCGCCACTCGCAAAAACGGGAAGAAAAAAACATGTTGAGGCTAACATTATCCAAACCAAAGCTGAACCCGGGAACCAAAAGTTACCCACGCACTTTGAATTCAACGAGTGACTCTCATAATTAAATTAGTGACACTTATATTTCGACTAAAAGACCATTTTCGACAAACTTCAACCACTGTCAAAACAGTTAATATCGAAATCAAAGAGCAGTAAGGTAGCTTGTTAAGTGGCACGGCTGCAATGCCGCGCATAACGGATGGGAATCCTAGGACAACCTTCGCGACGTCGATCATCTCATCGACGGGTATTGTCTCCTTCACCGGGCTACATCTGCACTTGCGCCTGCACTTTGAGGCTACAAGGGGGGGGAGTGTTCCCTACCAGATGTACACGAGTCCTTGAACTCTTTGAGTGGGTATTTCTTTCATCACACAAATAGCCCACCACTCGATGAGACCCCAATTTTCACTCCGATGGTCGAGGGAAATTCGGTGACATGCCCTCGCCCTCCAGCAAACCCTTCTTGCACTTTCTGATAACTTTAACCACTTTCAAGAAACATGGACAGAATCATCACGACCTTTCTGTCGGCTTCTTGATGCATCGATGTTTACAAAGATGCATTTTGCATCTTCGCCGTCGATCTTCAAAATCCCCCAATTTCTCAGCTGGGTTTCTTGATCCAACCACTCACGATGTGACTCCGCATGCGTCGCTTGACAAATGACCCAACGACCCCAACTATGTCTCATTTGTAACTCGACATTTATATATATGTGTTCGTTCATTTCAACATGTGTCATTGAAGTTCACTTACCGCTGATTGAAAATTGTTCAAGTGTGCTAAATTCCTAGAATGCGTTCTGCGTCGCAAAGAATACCTAATCACCATCTACGCTCCGTTTGGCAGAACATCACTCAACACTTGTCATTGAAGTACACTTATTGGTCAATACAAATGATCTATTTTTCCAAATTCCTCGAATCATTCCTGTGAACCACCTACGTTCTGCTGGGCATAAGAAGAATAACATCGTCTCGGACAAGTTTGCCCTGCCCTTGGACATTGCTGCTCAGATATTCCACTTGCGGATATCCCAGCCGGCCTAATTCTGCTATACCCATTGTTTGGGCCTCCAAAAATCTCCCGGCCATTTTTTGCACCAAAAGAACACGGTGCTCTCTTTACAAAAAAGATGCCTCCTGTACCCACATTTCCCAGAGTAACTCAGATCATGAGTGCCGCGCCCACAATTGGGAAAGAATTCATGCTACATTGGTCCCATACATACTATTCTGGAAAAGTGGGTATGCAATGATTTTCATTTAAAGTTAAATTAGTTTCATGTCACATTTTAGTGGGAGGAATGACCATGTACCCCTTGCTTTGGACAATAAGCCTGATTCCCCCCTCGCTCGGAACAATAAGCCCCATCCATCCCTATGTCAGAACAATAAGCCCCATCTGCCAATATGTCGGAAGAATAAACCTGATCCGCCCATGCCCCAGAACAATAAGCCTCATCCGCCCCTGCCTCCGAACAATAATCCCCATGCACCCCTCAGCATTGTCAAACTCTCAGTCTGACGGTACATTTCTCATTTGCTACAGTAAAGGGTTATCTGGTGTCACATTTACACTTGTTCTAGTTTTCGCAGTTTGTTTTGTGCATGCACATGTCATGCATACATGCGTTTGACATGTGAACATCCGACGCAATGAACATTTTTACTAATGAGATTAAATATGTTTGGTTCGACGTAGTGTTTGTGCTGTGAAAATGGGGGTGTACATTCGTCGCCAACATATTCCATTTGTTTTGGCTTTCTTACATCCGATGGACCAAACTTCCTGCATGGCCGTCTTGACAATGTCAGCATTATCATTGTTGCATTGAAACACCCCCTACTCAATCAGGGGCCATGAACTGGTAGGCGTTCATGGAGTGGCATGCATATGTGCTGCCAAACCTAAGAGTTGCCTGTCCAGGTCAGCGAATGGTAAGCAGACCAGTTGGATTGCGCTGCTAAATGCTTTGACTGTTGTCCCTATGGAAAATGTCGCGACAGCCTATCATGAGCGACCGTTTACATGTTGCTGTCATAGTCATGCAACCACCGGTCGCCATGGACATGTGCCAGGGCACGAGGCGGCAGGCTCAAAAGTACGGGGTTGCGCGAGGCTATGAGGCTGTATGCTCAGAGGTACATTTCCATGGACAGTGCTCTCATCCTACGTGTCTCACCATTTTCCGTTGGTCTGGCTAGGGGACGCGATGTCCCGGTGCTGTTCCTCTCTGCTTGCTCCAGTCTCATTCAGTCTTGCATCGTTGTCGTTCATTCTGTCGACGCCGCGTCTAACCATGCCGTTGCTGCAACTGCGTCCCACGTGACTTCGTCATGGTGGACCAAGTTGTAGAGCACACCAGTGAGCCTAATCAGGTGGGTAGATGGCATGTATGGCTTGCTACATTGTGGACAAGATACTCGCGGTTTTGAATGGCTTCCCAACTTTACGCGTGGCGTCTAGCCACATGACCAACTCCGGACGAGAACAATCCGACCCCCGCTCTCGGTCTTTCTCCGTGGTGGTACCCTGATAACCCTCCTCCAAATGACACATCAGGCGCATTTGACGATGTGATGTTTTGGTTGGAGTGGGATTAGAACGATGACTGGTTTCAACAGCGGATGGACGAGTGGGACGCCCTCCCACAGAACGATAAACCATGTCACACCCCCAAAAAGTGCAAGGAGATGTAGAAGGAACCAAATGAGGGGCTGGTATTCAACAACATGGACACCACACAAGCGTATATGGAGGACTGCGTGATCAATGACCGCTTCGGACTCAAATGGATTCACAATGATTCTACACGACCCCATGTTACCTGTGCTGAAGCCAAAGCCAAGGGCTGTCTGTGGGTCCTTCGTGCCCGTGTTACAAGCAAGTTTGGACACATCACCATGTCACACTACGCCGAAGGCCACAAGTACGTCCCTAGCATCGGGCACAGCAATCCCGCAAGGCAGAAAGGCTAGATGGCATGCAAGATCTCTGAGCCTATGCAATGCGACCCCACGGCATCCAGTGCTACCCTGCGGCAGGTTCTCCACGAAAGGACCAGTGTGAACATCTCTAACAACACGCTCTACCGTGTCAAGACACGTGCCAAAGAGAAGTTGACGGACAGGAAGAGTGACGCGTGGAGCCTCTTTCCCTTGTACATCAAAAAGGTATGTTGTGATGTATGGTTCTTTTTCTTCTGTTGTAATTGTAATTTTTCTATTTATCTTTTCACACACACATGTCCACATGCTCCATGCAACTAACATGGGTCGACCCAGGAACACATGTCGTGGGCCACAAGGATGGAAGCGGTGCCGATATGTGGGCATTCATTGCTCCCAGTGCCGCCAGAACTGGCATTCAGCATAGTTGCAAGACTGCGACAATGGATGCCACCTTTGTAAAGAATGGCCACAAGTAGGTCCTCTTGCTTTCTCAATTTCTTGATACCAATGATCATGCAGTCCCCATGGCCTTGGCTCTGGCAACGATAGAGGATGATAAGGGATGGAATTTTTTCTTACGCTCAGCTTTCTCTTGCTTATCCCACTGTTAGACATGCTGGATCATGCATCATTGCAAACAGGGAGAAGGGGCTGGAGAAGGCCATGCAGAGGTACCTCAGCGGCTCCACTCACATCTTTTGTGCTTGGCATATACATGAGAACGTTTGCACTAAGCTACTAGGCAAAGGCCATATGTGATGAATGTTGAGCACTGGAAGAAGGCCACATCACACCTGCGTCAAGTTAGTGCGGCAGCATATGCGTACCTCTTTGGGCAAGAGGGGAAGGATGGGGTAGTGGCTGGGGTGGGGTGCCTCTCGAGAAGTGGACCCACCTCCACTGCCCTTTGGGCAGAGGAGACCATACCACGTCAAATTCTGCAGAGAGCAAAAATGCCCGCATCACAGCTCACAAAAAGCATTACGCGTACTACTGCTTTGTGTCGATATACCCTTTTGTTCAGCGACTGGTCAGCACCCATCGCACCCAAGCAGTAGAGGTGAAAACTGCACTGTTACCAGCACAACACGACCGGCTTCTCCGCTGCCTTGCAGTGGCACGGGAGTAAACCCTGACAGGGAGGGGGGGGGGAGGGGGGGCAACACCACCACAGTTTCTGGGCCGACAAGTTATCCGTGGGAGGTGGACCTTGTTGACAAGTCTTGCAGCTGTGGCTGGTGAAAGTAGTTTGGCCTGCCATATCAACATGCGTGTGCATTTTTGCTTACAAAACGCGTGAATGCTGAGAACCTGGCGGACCCGGGGCTCATCCGCATGGCGTTCCATCATGTATACGCCAACCTTATCACTTCTCCAGTTGTCGTGAACATTCGGCCAGTCGAACCTGCCTGGCTGCAGCCGGGACATCTTCAAGGCAAGGGCCGCCCACGCAGCACAAGGAAGGACCGGGAAAAATGGCACAAGAACTTCATTTTCCCCCGTTGTGGGAAAAAAGGGCATACAAAGAACCAGTGCAACAACCATCCTGCTCTGAGTCCTGCACAGGCCGCAGTACAGTTTGATGGTGGCCTTGCTGCAGCTGCACAACAAGCTATAGAGGCACGTGCCAGTGCCTCCATGGGTGGGGATCCACCACTTGCAGAGTACGGTGATGGTGACATGGAGTATGACCCCGAGACACAGCCTCGGGATGACACAGATGATGAGGATGATGGTTTTGAAAGTGATGAATCTGGTACATACTCCCCTCCTGTTTGTGATTTTGGTAGGACTGTGACACATGATGAGCACACTAAGAAGTTAGATGAGGAGGAGAGGGAGTGGCAGGAGAAGTACAAAGAAGACCCAGACGAGGCAGAGTGAGGTGAGTATGCATGCATGTATGCATAGCACGTCTTCATTCATTCCTTTTGTTTTCTTTCAATGGTTGTACTTCCCTTGCCTGAAAGAACTAATACCTGGTTTTATAATTTGGGCAACATGAACTATGCTAGATTGTGGAGTTTGAGCACATTTTTTTTTCAAGCGCCTTAGACTCCAGGAGAAAAGGGGGGTTTTGGGTTAGGCAGAGGGTCAGGGTTAGGCTGAATTGAACAAGTTCATTGAGTGTGGGGAGGGGGGGCATGGTGTGTTCATTTCTGGACGCATACATGGCAGCTAAGATCGTGATAGTGAGACAAAAGTATTCTACAATGCTGAAAATTGTCAGCCATGGGAGCAGCTGTGTCTAGTGTGTGACATTCTTTGTTTCATTTGAGGGTTGAGTGAAGAACTGTTTGAGGAGATCACGTTTCCCACCTTCACTATCTGTAGTCATTAGTCATGCATTTTTTCTTCATCATCCTTTACAAGACATTCCTTCCTCAGTTACCTCTTCTCACATGAATCATAGGGGACAATTCATTGCAAACAAAAAAGGTCATTTTGTACCATGTTGTATGAAGCTTGTGTGCAAGAAGAATAAACGTCCAATGAGCAGGACAGGCACTGGACATGTCTTCAACCTCAATTTCACTTCAGCAGAA